>JARQOD010007259.1:0-39797 GCA_033576555.1 Oophaga sylvatica | reverse complement strand
AATACCGGAATCGGATTTGTCACTGTCACTGTCAGTGTCCATCGGTCGGGTCTGTCACTGTCAGTGTCCGTCGGTCGGGTCTGTCAGGAGTCAGCGGCACTTACCTGGCAGAAGATCTCCGGCGGTCACGGCCTGGACTGCTTCATGGCCGCCATCCTCTTCTCCCCGGCGGTCACATGCAGTTTCTCGCGATAACTGCAGTGACTGCTGGGTAATCGCGGCCGTAAAGCAGTCAGTCCGATGACGTCACCGCCGGGGAAGCAGGTAATCAGCTGTGCTGCGTTGCGATGACAGGCTCTGCCTGTCATTGCGATGTAGCAGAGCTGGATCGTCGTGGGACTGTCGTTACTATGGACTGCGTCGGACAGGTGGTATACTGTTGGTTTGTTTTTTTTCTTTTTTTACAGGAGATCGATGGCGTCGCAGGAATGAGTGTACAATAAAAGAAATGAAAAGTGTGTTGTCTCTTTTATTTCATTAAAATACTTTTTTCTTGCTTTGTCTTTTTTTATGCATTTAATAACTTTGGGATTAATAATGGATCGGTGTCTTATTGACGCCTCTCCATTATTAACCGGGCTTATTGTCGCCGTGCAATCAACGGTGACATTAACCCCTTATTACCCCGCTTGCCACCGCTACAGGGCAAGTGGGAAGAGCCGGGTAAAGTGCCACAATTGGCACATCTTTTGATGCGCCAAATGTGGGGCTGCTGTAGCCTGGTATTATCAGGCTGTTGAGGGCCAAAATCCATGGGCCTTGACAGTCTTTTAATACCAGGCCGCAGCAGTCTGCATTTTACTTGGCTGGTTAACAAAAATAGGGGGACCCCTACGCCGTTTTTTTTTTCGAGGGGATCCCCTATTTTTGTTAACCAGCCAAGCTAAGCAGACTGCTGTGGCCTGGTATTATCAGGCTTGCAAGGTCCATGGATATTGGATCCTTACCAGCCTGAAAAACCAGGCCTCAGCGGTCTGCTTCATCTGGCTGGTTAACAAAAATAGGGGGGACCCCACGCCAATTTTTTTCGAGGGGATCCCCTATTTTTGTTAATCAGCCAAGATATGCAGACTGCTGTGGCCTGGTATTATCAGGCTGGCAAGGTCCATGGATCTTGGCTCCTTAACAGCCTGAAAATCCAGGCCTCAGCGGTCTGCTTCATCTGGCTGGTTAACAAAAATAGGGGGGACCCCACGCCAATTTTTTTCGAGGGGATCCCCTATTTTTGTTAACCAGTTCCCTCTGACGTCACTGATTGTGTCCCTGGCTGACCTGAAGTGAAAGTGGAAAGCAATCAATTAAGCTTTCCACTTCCTCTCCTGTCAGCCAGGAGAGGAACTCATTCATTTGGGGGTTTACTGTGAGGCTGCAGCATTAGCTGCGGTCCCTGCAGTAAACATTAACCCTTTCTGAAGGATTACACAGTGGGACCTGACTGTACATCGGATTGGTAAGAATAATTTTGCTTTATTATTTTATTTTTATTACAGGAAATGGTTTTAGCAGGAAAATAAAATATGGTCAAAAACTGTGTGATTATTTCATTAAACTTCTTTTTTATTAAAGTGTGTGTGTTTGATTTTTCTTTCATACAATAGGATTAATAATTGATAGTTGTCTAATTGACAGCTCTCAATTATTAACCTGGCTTAAAGTGACCTTTCAATTGCAAGGTCATTTTAACCCCTTATTAACCCATTCGCCACTGCTACAGGGCAATGGGAATAGACGGGCAAAGTGCCAGAAAGGGCAAATCTAATTAGAGATTTGCCCTTTCTGGGGTGTCTGGGGGCAGATGTTAGTAGCCGGGGGGGGCCAAAAATAATGGTCCCTCTCTGGGCTATTATTATCTGCCCCCACTCACTGGCTTTGTCTGTCTGGTTGTGAAAATAGGGCGGGAGCCCACGCATTTTTTTTCAGCAATTTTACACCTCATATATATATACATGTCATTAAATTTGTGACACATATATATATTGTGAGACAGTGAGAGCGTATGTATTGAATGGGGTGTACATTTCACAGGTACTTTGCTGACTTGTATGAGGGAAATGTGTGCCTTTGTAAAACTAGTGGTGGAGAAAGGTCATTACACCATCCATTCAAGTACACGTTTGCAGCTCAAACCTGTGGCCACTCAGGTATTGATTAGGAAGCCAGAAGTAGGTGTCTGGGAATACAGACAGAGAGAGCTAGTTTAGCCTGGACACAGGAAGGTGTCTCGGCACAAGAAACAGTCTCCAAGAGTGTTAGAGCTGTCTTTAGCCTGGACACAGAGAGGTGTCCTGGCACAAGGAAGCAGTCTCCAAGAGTGTTAGAGCTGTCTTTAGCCTGGACACAGAGAGGTGTCCTGGCACAAGGAAGCAGTCTCCAAGAGTGTTTGAGCTATCTCAGTTTGGGTGCAGGAAGGACCCCGGACATAGGAGTAGTCTCAGTGCGAATCCGTGTGAAGAGCGGCTGAATAGGAGTGGATCTCTCTCAAGTCTGGTCATGGAAGGTGCCTTCAGACACAAGGAGGAGTATCTGTGAAGCTCCAAACTGGTAACATATGTGATATGTGTTGTTTTGGGCACAGACTGGTAGAGTCTGGGTCCCGGATAGAGAGGGCCATCTATCTAAGTGTAATTAGAGGCTAGACAAGCCCAGGTTTTCTGTTTATGCTTTGTTTTAATCTGTTTGCTGTGGACTTTAATAAAGCTGGTTGCGGCCAGTTTTCACCAAACTGCTGTCTGAATGAACTGTTTCCGTGCCATTCTGTCTACCCAGACAGCAATCCTAGAGCTAAACCCCCCCGGAAGGCTACAATTGGTGGAGAATGCGGGCAGCGCAGGGCCTAGTACAGTTAGTGCTGGAGTGTGCGTGCGGCACAGTGGCGAGAGACAGCAATAAAGGTGAAGTCTGTTGAAATAGCAACAGAGAAAAAAAAAAGTGTGTCAGCAGAAACGTCTGTTTGGAGCAGTCTTAAAGAGACAGGAGCCCTAATAGACTTTGCAAAGAAAAAAAAAAAGTGTGTCTGCACAGCAGAGCTGAATTTTTCTGTGGAAAAGACTGTAGAGTGTGTATGTCTTGAGTGAAGACTGCCGTTGTTGAGACAGAGAAGTCTGACAGCATGGAAGACGAGTGTGGATACAAGCATCTTGCTGTGACTCAGTGGGGTCACGAAGGCATCTTGCTGTGACTCAGTGGGGTCACGAAGGCATCTTGCTGCAACTCGGCGGGGTTGTGAAGATTGTCGTCGCACTCAAATCCAGTTTGCTGTGGCTCGGCAGGGCCACGAAGATTTTTTCAAGGGAAAGCGGTGAAGTTCTGGTGTGAACAGTGCTCCGCGATGGCTGTGAACGGAGCAGCGAATGGGTCTGACAAGTCGGACCGCATATTTGAGAAATGTCTACTGGACATGCAACTGGACATGGTGCGGGAACCATGGGCACTGTATGGAATGGCGGCAGTGGACCATTCTATGGACTCTCCGGGGGTGCCAGTGTTGTCACAGAGTGCCCGGGGAGGTGGTAAGAGATGTTGTGAACTGAGTCCTAAGACTACTGCTGATTTTTTGTGTAAAAATTACCCTGCCGGTGTGGTTGGAAAAAAGGGGGCGGAGTTTAAAAAAGGGGCGGATTTTCACAAGAGTGTAGAGTGTGAAAAACTGAAAATTGTTACTGGTGGTGGGTTGGTACCTCCTAAAAATGACAAAGTGACCGTTGATAACGGGGTAGCTCCAGTAGAAGGGGGTGACGTCAAAGTGGGAGGTGACCTGTTAGTCCACAACACCATGGGGAGTGACACAGACCCTGTAGCTGACTGGGACACTATGAAAGTAAAAAGTGAGTTCAGTCAGGAGAGGCTAGACGAGGGAAGAGAGTCCTCCTCTCGTCGTAGACGGCGCAAGGGCCACAAAAAGGTTGTTCCGGTAGTACTCGCTGAAAATGAAAATGAAGAGAATGTAGTACTGTCTGCCTATGCTTCAAGTATGGATTCTCCTTTAGAGGTAGAAAAGGAGGGGGCCAGTCATGGCCAAGAGCTGGAACCTATTCGGCTGCAGTATCAGAGTGACATGCTGCAATTATGTGAAAACCTGGAGGACGTGTCCTCAGACCAGCGAGATCTAGAAGGAAGCAACGAGGAAGTTATCCTGTGGCAGAATATGTTCTTTGCTATTAAAGAGGACCGCCGCAAAATCAGGGAAGAGGTTTTGCAGTTGAAGCGTGAGAAGGAGGCGCTGCAGGATGGAGTTTCTGGAAGTGAACAAATCCTAAAACGATTGCGCGAACAGCTCAACCAGGAGCTGTGTGATTCCAAGAAGGAGTGTGATGAACGCAGTAGGGAACTGCAACAGATGAAGAGAGATTATGTAGATCTCCTCAGGGTCAAAGAAAAACTAGAAGAGGAGAAGATGGATGCAGAGCAAGTGCGCCAGGTGGTTGAGACCACTCTGCAGGACACCCGTGATGAAAATGGTGATCTGCGCAGAAAGACCCTAGGTCTGGAAGCTCAGGTGAAGGAGCTACAGATGTCCTGTGATACTCTCCAGAAGGTGGAGATGCGCCTTAAGGAAAAGCTCAGCCAAATGGAAGCTGAGCGGGAAAAGATGGAGGAGTCCATCAGAGAAGCTACAGACCAGGTCCAGGAGTTGGCCACTGGAGATGAGAAGTGTAAAGCAGATACTTCCTCGAGTGCGGTGAGTTCGGATGATTCGGTGGATGTCGGAGCCGAGATCAAGGAGCTCAAGGAGTGGTTACAAGCCCATTGGACGCAAGAGAAGCTTCAGAGATGGGCTGCTGAGAGGCGAATGGCGGAACTAGAGGAAGAAGTTCTCGCGCTTAAAAGTCGCCTGATACAGTGTCACTCGGTGAACAAGGCCTCCTTGGAGAAAGAAAAGGGCAACCATGGTGCACTCGCTTCCCTTGGCCAGGAGAAGATAGACCTGAGGAGAGCTAAGAGTGTGGTAACGGAAGATAATTGTGAAATGGAAGTGGTCCGGATGGAAATTCACGAAATTGTAGCTGTGAGTCAGCTCAGAAGAAGAGTAAAGGGGGAAGAAGCTGAAAGTCAGTTGTCCCTGAATCCTGAGCTGATTGATCGTCTGGAACCCACTGGTGAGACCGAAACGTGTCGGTACAAGTGCCTCGTAGATGTACCCGAGGACTTGAGAGAAGAATGCACCCGTGAGTCTGTACATGAAGCGTTTAGGAAGGCCGTGGGAGCCTGTAAGGTGTACTCGACCTCAGGAGCTAAACAGCTGGTGGTCTTGTCCACGACTGAAGTTACAGTGAAGAGGGTGGCAATCCTAAGTGACATGCACTGGCGATGTATTCGCACAAAGCGGTTTCTCCGGTTGAAGACAGAACAAACCGTTAGACAACTAAAGCTTATGAGAAAAGCTCACAGTCTACAGGAAGAGGTCATCCGGGTGCCTCATGTTCTGGTGAGAAAGCTGATTGGGAGAAATGGCCGAGCCATGCAGATAATGGTGAAGAAGTCTGGTGTGGTGAAAGTAAGCAGTCCACGTGATCGTCGGGACTGGATACCAGATGAAGACGCATTGGTGTCATTCTACGCTATAGGAACAGAAGAAAGTCTGGAATATGTGCGCATGCTGGTGGCGTACCGTGTGACCTACCTGCGAGAGGTAGAACAATTGAATCTCGCTAGACAGCGAGTAGATAGACAGCATCATCTGAGCAGCAGAAGATGGCAGCCGTCTAAGAATAGTGAGACCCGACAGAGAAAGGGCCCCCTAAATAACAGAACAGCTAAGGCTGAAGTTAGGGACCTTTCAAGACATCCTGAGGGTAGTGGGCGTGGGTTTAGAGGTAGTGAGACCTCCAGTAACTCAGGTTTGAGAGGCCCATACAGACGACCCGATAGAGTACAGGACAGTACGGAGTCTAACCGGACCTTAGATACCCAGGCAAGACCTGACAAGGTTACGATTGACCACTGGGAGCGAAGGGGAGACCTGACAAGGTTACGTCCCAGAAATGTGACTGGACGAAGTCTGTGACAATGACAGACGGTAGGTCCCTAAGGAATGAGCGAATGTCATTGACTAATATTCCGGGGCTGAACAGAGCAAGGGACAAGTACATGGTCTCTGTGTGAACTGTGGGTTGAGGTGATTGGATATATTATGTGTTCAACCCCACAAGCTTAAACTTATATGATGATAATGATGATGATGCTAATCATAATAGTGATGATACTGATAATGGTAATGACCGTGATAAAGATGAAATTCCTTTGCAGGTAATGTTGGGAGACGAGTATGGTGGTTCTCGGGAACCAAGTGTCCCTGACCTATATAGAAGTATAGTGCTGAGGCAGTGTTCGGAGTTCACTGTCTCTTTTGGGTTGTTGACCAGCCCTCCGGTCTGGATGACCAGCCCTCCGGTCTGGAGAAGAGGGAGGGGATATGTGAGACAGTGAGAGCGTATGTATTGAATGGGGTGTACATTTCACAGGTACTTTGCTGACTTGTATGAGGGAAATGTGTGCCTTTGTAAAACTAGTGGTGGAGAAAGGTCATTATACCATCCATTCAAGTACACGTTTGCAGCTCAAACCTGTGGCCACTCAGGTATTGATTAGGAAGCCAGAAGTAGGTGTCTGGGAATACAGACAGAGAGAGCTAGTTTAGCCTGGACACAGGAAGGTGTCTCGGCACAAGAAACAGTCTCCAAGAGTGTTAGAGCTGTCTTTAGCCTGGACACAGAGAGGTGTCCTGTCACAAGGAAGCAGTCTCCAAGAGTGTTAGAGCTGTCTTTAGCCTGGACACAGAGAGGTGTCCTGGCACAAGGAAGCAGTCTCCAAGAGTGTTTGAGCTATCTCAGTTTGGGTGCAGGAAGGACCCCGGACATAGGAGTAGTCTCAGTGCGAATCCGTGTGAAGAGCGGCTGAATAGGAGTGGATCTCTCTCAAGTCTGGTCATGGAAGGTGCCTTCAGACACAAGGAGGAGTATCTGTGAAGCTCCAAACTGGTAACATATGTGATATGTGTTGTTTTGGGCACAGACTGGTAGAGTCTGGGTCCCGGATAGAGAGGGCCATCTATCTAAGTGTAATTAGAGGCTAGACAAGCCCAGGTTTTCTGTTTATGCTTTGTTTTAATCTGTTTGCTGTGGACTTTAATAAAGCTGGTTGCGGCCAGTTTTCACCAAACTGCTGTCTGAATGAACTGTTTCCGTGCCATTCTGTCTACCCAGACAGCGATCCTAGAGCTAAACCCCCGGAAGGCTACAATATATTTATATTTATAGTTCATACACTTCTACATAGTATAATAGCCGCTAATTCAATTGCCGGCTTTTGTGAAAATGCAGAACCCGACATGAAATGACACTTGGTTTACATAGAGTTAACCATGTCTTTTCATGTAGTTTGATATCTGATTTGCACAAACAATTACATGAGTGTAAGTGTGCAAAATTTCACACCTGTAGGGGTTAATTAAAGGTGTAAATTAGTAGCAAAAAAGTCTGTTTTTTTTACAACGAATTTACACCTTTAATTAACCCCTACAGGTGTGAAATTTTGCACACATAGACTGATGTAATTGTTTGTGCAAATCAGATTGCAAACGACATGAAAAGACATGGTTAACCCTATGTACACCAAGTGTCATTTCATGTCGGGTGCTTCTGTCTTTTCACAGAAGCCGGCTTTACCCGGCAATTGAATCAGAGGATATTTTACTATGTAGAAGTGTATAAACTATACATATATGTATATAATATATATGTCACAATGACATGTATATATATATATATGTATTCTATGTGTGTATATTTAGTGTTTACAAGGAAATAAAGGTTTTTTTAGTTGCGATATTTTGTTCCCATAGACTTACATTGGACTTCCGCTATCGGAATCGGATATCGACGATATTTAGTGCTATCGGCGATACAATTTCGATACGATATTTTTAGATATCGAGCAATATCGCTCAACACTACTCCTCACACATTATCGTGTACCGGCTGGTATCATGGACAAATACATGCTGACTATCTGTGTGTGACTCCGGAAATATATACGGAGATTTAAATTTTCCACTACACTCTATACAGCTGTACGCTTCTGATACAGTACCGTTTTTCTGCTTTTTGTATTACGGTCAAATCAATACTGAGAGAGTGTCTGTGTGTGACTCCAGAAATATATACGGAGATTTAAATTTTCCCTTCACCGTGTACAGCTGTACGCTTCTGATACAGTACCGTTTTTCTGCTTTTTGCATTATGGTCAAATCCATACTGAGTGAGTGTCTGTGTGTGACTCCAGAAATGTATATGGAGATTTAAATTTTCCCCTACACTGTATACAGCTGTACGCTTCTGATACCGTACCGTTTTTCTGCCTTTTGTATTACGGTCAAATCCATACTGAATGAGAGTCTGTGTGTGACCCCAGAAATATATACAGAGATTTAAATTTTCCCCTTCACCGTATACAGCTGTACGCTTCTGATAGAGTACCGTTTTTCTGCTTTTTGTATTACAGTCAAATCCATACTGAGAGAGCTTCTGTGTATGACTCCGAAATATATACGGAGATTTAAATTTTCCCCTTCACCATATACAGCTGTACGCTTCTGATACAGTACCGTTTTTCTGCATTTTGTATTCTGGTCTAATCCATACTGAGGGAGCGTCTGTGTGTGACTCCAGAAATATATACGGAGATTTAAATATACCCCTTTACCGTATACAGCTGTATGTTGTGAACATGCTGGAGGCAACTTCGGAGCTGGGGCTCCCTCCAGTGGTTGCTGAGGGTAATGAACCAATTGCTGAATGGCTTTCAGCTGAGTCCGAATGGTCTGATATAAGTGACCTGAACTCCCATCAGCCTGTAATACTATTGTAGGAACTCGAGGATTCTGATAGCGTGGGGCAATGAACAATCAGAGACGGGTTTCTTTGAATGCAAATAATGTATTTGTGAAACAGCAAAACACCCAAAAACAATATTCAAACAACCCGTAGTGACATGCAATGAGTCCATATATATATACACAAGTCCAGTTATATGAATCCGGATATATAAGTCTTTGAACCTCTATAGCGAGGGTGGTAAAGTTCTTACGACGGAGTCCTCACACAAATGTGACCACAAGGTAAGTCTGATGCACAGATAACGTGGCTGGATTTACACACTGCTGGTGTGTGAAGAGTCAGATCCAGGTATGCAGAAAACACAGGGAGGTCCAGGAACAAGTTAATCTCAGTTGTGGCTTAATTCAGTGAAGTCTAACAACAAGTTCATATGTCAGTAAGGTTCCAGTAACAGTTCCAACAGCTCTCACCAGAGGTAATGCACAAAGGGTTAAACAGCAACAGTTCAGAAACACAGTTCTTATCAGATGGAGTGAACCAAGGGTTAAATTCCCAAGTCAACAGTTTAGTGATAACACAGTACTTTGTGCAACTTACATATGCAGAGAATGTCCAGAGCCATGGGTAGAAACTGCTGTGGCTGAGAAACACCTGAAGATAAGGCTATGCACTTTCCTGGTAAATACACAAAAGATCTGTGAGGAACAAAGCAGCTGGGTTGCAGGGAAACGGAAGCAGAATATTCCAGCAGTGAAGCCAACACCTGAGCCAGGCTTTAAACAAACGAACAGGAAGTAGGGCACACAAAACAGCAAACTCCATTTTAACAAAGGGCAAAATCATTGACAAAGTTACCTAGAAAACCCGGAATACTGACATTACTCCCCCCTAAAGACGGCCTCCGGACGGTCCTGGACCAGGCCTGTCCGGGTATCTCCGATGAAACCGAGCAATCTTCAGAGGCGCATTGATGTTACTTACTGGTTCCCAGAATCATTTTCAGGAGAGTAACCTTGCCATCTAACTAGATACTGAAGCCGGTTTCTATGAAGTCTCGAATTAACAATATCCTGTACCACGAATTGTTCTTCGCCATCAACCAACACTGGTGGAGGGGGAGGTACGATACGTCCCTGAAACGTGTTAGGAGAGACTGGTTTTAATAAGGAAACATGAAATACTGGGTGTACCTTTAAAGTCCGTGGTAGCTTCAACCGACAGGCAACAGAGCTCACAATCCCAGTGATCTTGAATGGACCGATGAATTTCTGTCCCAGTTTCTGCGAAGGAACACCCAATTTTAGATTCTTGGTGGACAACCAAACTGAGTCTCCTACCTTATACATAGGTGCTGGTTTCCGGAATCTATCGGCCGACTTCTTGTAACGCTCCTGTGCTGTGGTCAGGGAGTCCTTCAAAACTTCAAGATTACGTTGCAACGCCGTCACTCTGTCTTCAACCGCTGGTACCGAAATCGTAACCGGAGACCTAGGCAAAATACTTGGATGATAACCCAGGTTGGCAAAAAAAGGCGTTACCTTCGTGGAACTGCTTTGGGAGTTGTTGTACGAAAATTCCGCTAGAGGAAGTAGCTTCAGCCAATCGTCCTGCAAATGACTGACGTAACAGCGTAGATATTGCTCCAAGGTTTGATTTGTCCGTTCGGTCTGCCCGTTGGTCTGAGGATGGTATGCAGAAGACAAGCAAACATTAATGTGGAGCGCAGAACAAAATCCTTTCCAAAATCTAGAGGTAAATTGTATTCCCCGGTCAGAAATGATGTCATCTGGTACCCCATGCAGCCGGAAAATGTTCTGGATAACTAGATCTACTGTCTCTGTAGCTGAGGGAAGACCAGCACACGGAATGAAATGAGCAGCTTTCGTTAAACGATCTACTACCACCAAAATAGTATTTTTTCCACCAGAGGTGGGTAACTCCACAATAAAGTCCATCGAAATAGACCCCCAAGGGCGAGATGGTACAGGTAGCGGTTTAAGAAGACCAGTAGGTGAAATGCGAGGAACCTTGTACCGGGCACAAACTTCACAAGAGCGGACATAGTCATTCACATCCTTCAAGCAGGTAGGCCACCAAAAAAAACGAGTTAACAATTCCTGCGTCTTCTGTACCCCCCTATGACCAGCCAATTTAGAGTCGTGGACCAATTTGAGAACTCGAAGTCTTACAGCCTCTGGGACATAAATACATCGATCTCTAAGCCACACACCATTCCGAAGGACAAGATTCACATTGTCAGGTGGAGCTGCAAGAAATACGTCACCGTCATAGGCCAGCTTGATCTCCTGCCACAAGTCCCGGTTCCGGAGCACTCCAACGAAATTGGCCTCCGACAAGATGGTCTTCGACGGGGTCCCAGGCACGGAATCCACGGTATGGATTCGGGATAATGCGTCAGCTTTCCCATTACGTGAACCTGGGCGGTACGAAATAATAAAATTAAACTGGTTCAAGAACAAACTCCACCTAGCTTGTCGAGGAGAAAGACACCTGGCAGACTTAAGGAATTCCAAATTGCGATGATCCGTGAGTACTACTACCTGCTGAGTTGCCCCCTGCAAATGGTGTCTCCATTCCTTAAAGGCAGAAATAATTGCCAAAAGTTCCTTATCTGCCACATCATAGTTAAGTTCTGCAGAAGATAACCTACGAGAGAAGAAGGCACACGGGTGCAGCAAACCTTTGTCTCCGGTACGTTGTGAGAGGATAGCTCCCAATGCACAGTCAGACGCGTCCACCTCCACGATAAAAGGCTGTGCAGGATCCGGATGCATCAATATTGGAGCCGTGGTAAAACAACCCTTCAGGCGATCAAAGGCTTCCTGAGCTTGCGAAGACCATTCAAACTTCTTCCCCTTCTTGGTGAGGAGAGTGATGGGGCGGACAATTTCTGAAAAATTTCGGATAAACCGTCTATAAAAGTTAGCAAAGCCAATGAATCGCTGTACCTCCTTAATGTTTCCTGGTACCGGCCAGTCCAAGATTGCCTGGATCTTGCTGGACTCCATATTCAATCCCTGAGGCGAGATAACATAGCCTAAAAATTGAATTTCAGAACAATGGAACTCACACTTTTCGAGTTTGATGTACAAATGATTATCTCTCAAACGTCTAAGTACGGTCTTGACATGTTCCTGATGTTCCTGTAAGGAGTCAGAAAAGATTAAGATGTCATCAAGGTAAATTACCACATATTGGTCCAATAAATCCCTGAAAATGTCGTTGGCTAAATGTTGAAAAGCAGCAGGAGCGTTACAGAGTCCGAATGGCATCACCAAATATTCAAAATGTCCATACCGGCATCTAAAAGCTGTCTTCCATTCGTCTCCGGGCCGTATACGGAGTAAATTATATGCCCCACGAAGATCTAATTTGGTAAATACTTTGGCCTGGCGAACTCTTTCCAACAATTCTGGAATTAGGGGCAACGGGTACCTGTTACGAATGGTTACCTTATTTAACTCCCGGTAGTCAATGCAGGGTCTTAGAGTACCATCCTTCTTCTTTACAAAGAATATTGGAGCTCCCGCTGGTGAAGAAGATGGTCGGATAAACCCCTTGGCTAAATTCTCATCTATATACTCTCGTAAAGATTTTAATTCCGGAGCCGCCAACGGGTAAACATGGCCGAAAGGAATCGCTGCTCCAGGAAGCAATTCTATGGGGCAGTCATACGGTCTATGTGGGGGAAGTTGATCTGCCTTCCTTTTATCACAAATGTCTGAGAATTCCTGATATATCAGAGGGAGAGTAGGTACCTGTATCACCTCTTCCAAGTTCTGGGTAACTGGAGCCGCTACAGTTGGACTGATGGTAGAACTGCACTTCGGGAGAAAGGTTATCTCCTTGGTTTCCCAATTGATGATTGGATTTTGTGACCGTAACCAGGGAATTCCTAAAATTACAGGAAAATGAGGAGAAGATATTAACATGAATGAAAGTGTTTCTTGATGGTCTGGTTCCATCTTACACTCCAGAGGCACTGTCTCCCGATCTACTGGTCCAGAAACTAATGGGGAACCATCCACCGTTTCCATAGTGATTGGTGAAGCTCTTAGTTGTGTCTTTATACCATGTTCCTTTGCAAAAGAAGAATCCATGAAATTCCCACCTGCTCCAGAGTCTATCATGGCAGAACTTGATATCCACTGTTCCTCCCACTGAATCTGTATAGGAAGAGAACAATGTGAATATTTCTCCCCTTGATCTTTAGGGGAAGTCGGCATCAGTATTGGGGGAAAAACCGCATCTAGATGTAGACTGGTTTCCGAAACTTCAGACTCAGCGTCTGTGTTATCATAATCCCCTACTACCGCCAACACCTTGTTTGGTCGCCTAGGACATTTAGGACAATTGATGAGGAAATGGTCCGATTGACCACAATAGAAACATAAGCGCTCACGGAGACGGTGTTCGCGGCGTTCATTATTCTCACGTCTCTGCAGTGAGTCCACCTGCATAGGCACCTCCTCAGCCTCTCGCGGGTTTTTGCCTGTGGTTTCCCTGGACGGAAGAGAGTAATTAGTAATGCGATTTACAGCGGCCCATTTTTCTTGTCTGCGTTCAGTTAAACGGATATCAATACGTACACAGTGCTGTATAAACAATTCAAACTCCTGTGGAGACTCTGAACGAGCTAGCTCATCCTTGATTGCATTTGACAAACCTTTCCTAAAGATTGGTAATAAAGCATTGTTTTCCCACTGGGTGTCCACCACTAACCTTTTAAATTCAGTAACATATTCTATGACTGACCGTTTCCCCTGGCGTAAGGAAAGCAAGGCAGATTCAGCGGTAGCACGGCGGTTGGGATCGTCGAACATTTGCGCCATGGCTGCCAGAAAATTGTCCAAATTATTTAGACGGGTATCATGACTTTCAACCATAGGATTTGCCCAAGCCAGTGCACGTGATGTCAACAACATAATAATACATAGAACCTTAGATCTATCAGACCGGTAGTAGGAGGCATGTACATCAAAAAATAATATACATTGATTAACAAACCCACGGAATTGACTTCGGTCACCATTAAAACGGAATGGAGGCAATTTGGGCATACTGGTGGATGAGGTAGGCTCAGTAGGTAAGGCCTCCAGGACTCCTAACCTAGAACGTAGATCTTGGAGAGCCTGACCAAACCCCTGTGCATTGTGGTTAACCCGAGACTCCAAGTCTCTAATCTGATTGAGTGCAGCCGCCACCTCCTGCTGCAAGGAGTTAACTATGGTGAACAATTTGTCTGCCCGTGTCTCCGTCATTGCCCCAGCAGAATCCTCTTTTTTAGGCTGGAATATCCTGTAATACTATTGTAGGAACTCGAGGATTCTGATAGCGTGGGGCAATGAACAATCAGAGACGGGTTTCTTTGAATGCAAATAATGTATTTGTGAAACAGCAAAACACCCAAAAACAATATTCAAACAACCCGTAGTGACATGCAATGAGTCCATATATATATACACAAGTCCAGTTATATGAATCCGGATATATAAGTCTTTGAACCTCTATAGCGAGGGTGGTAAAGTTCTTACGACGGAGTCCTCACACAAATGTGACCACAAGGTAAGTCTGATGCACAGATAACGTGGCTGGATTTACACACTGCTGGTGTGTGAAGAGTCAGATCCAGGTATGCAGAAAACACAGGGAGGTCCAGGAACAAGTTAATCTCAGTTGTGGCTTAATTCAGTGAAGTCTAACAACAAGTTCATATGTCAGTAAGGTTCCAGTAACAGTTCCAACAGCTCTCACCAGAGGTAATGCACAAAGGGTTAAACAGCAACAGTTCAGAAACACAGTTCTTATCAGATGGAGTGAACCAAGGGTTAAATTCCCAAGTCAACAGTTTAGTGATAACACAGTACTTTGTGCAACTTACATATGCAGAGAATGTCCAGAGCCATGGGTAGAAACTGCTGTGGCTGAGAAACACCTGAAGATAAGGCTATGCACTTTCCTGGTAAATACACAAAAGATCTGTGAGGAACAAAGCAGCTGGGTTGCAGGGAAACGGAAGCAGAATATTCCAGCAGTGAAGCCAACACCTGAGCCAGGCTTTAAACAAACGAACAGGAAGTAGGGCACACAAAACAGCAAACTCCATTTTAACAAAGGGCAAAATCATTGACAAAGTTACCTAGAAAACCCGGAATACTGACACAGCCTTGCCGGTAATCAATTGTTCTTCCAGGTCTTGGTTGGAGCTCAGCTTGCATTCCTGCTTCCATTCAGATCAGTGACTTGCTGTGTTTTCTTTCCTCTGTTTGAATTTTCCTTGCTGGTTTGCTGCCTTGCAGTGGACTTCAGCCTGGTCCCCTTTTGGGGCCTGGCGCTGCATTTGTACTCAGTTTGTGTTTGCAATTTTGCTCTGTTCCAGTGTCACTTTTTATTTGCTGAATTGCTGTGTGTTACACCAGAGATCTGATTTAGGTGGTAGAGATCGTGTGATCTCAGGTTTTTTGTTAATCAGAAGTGTTGGTATTTTTGTAAGGGTTTTTTTGGTTGCAGTCAGAATTCTTTCCTATACTTTTCCATCTAGACAGAATTGGGCCCCAGCGTTTGCTCATTCTTTTTTCTGTCTGTGTTCGTATTTTCTTCTTGTCTAACCGCCATTACATGTTTGGGGGCTTCCTATTTCTTTGGGGGTTCTGCTACGGGGCAGATAGCTTTCATCTTTCTGTCTTTAGGTGTAGCTATCTCTCCGGCTGTGACGAGGCCTCTAGGATCACCGTAGGTACGTTCCTCGGCTACTTCTAGTGTTGCGGTTAGTTTAGGGTTCTGCAACCCAGTAGTTTCCAGCCTCTCTGGTGTATTGCTACTTTGGCTATTTTTGCTATTTCTCCTCAGCTACCGAAACATAACAGTATTACCGGCCACACTGAAAATTATATGGTACTCAACAGAAGGGAAAAATAGTAAAAAAGGAAAAAAAAAAAGAAAAGGGAGTTGTCAGAAAAAAAATTTTCTGTTTGTTGCATTTTTTCCCTCTTTTTCTCTGGGTGCTGAGGAGGAATTTTTTCCTTGTCCTCAATGGAGTTTTCACAGTTGTCTGGCCGTGTGGAGCGGCTTGCCGCTGAGGTTCAGAGTGTTGCTACCTATCTTGCTAGGTTGCCGGTTGTGGAGCCTCGGATCCCCATACTAGATTTATTTTTGGGGGATCAGTCTAAATTTCTGAATTTCAAAAATAACTGTAAGCTGTTTTTTGCCTTGAAGCCTAAGTCCTCAGGGAACTCAGCACAGCAGGTTCAAATTGTCATCTCTCTGCTGCGCGGCGACCCTCAGGATTGGGCTTTTTCCCTGACACCTGGGGATCCTGTTTTGAATGATGTTGATGTATTTTTTCAGGCTCTGGGGTTATTGTACGATGAACCTAATGTCACTGATCAAGCTGAAAAGACCTTGTTGGCATTAAATCAGGGTCGTGAAGATGCTGAGCTGTACTGTCAGAAATTCCGAAAGTGGGCAGTCCTGGCCAAATGGAATGATGATGCTTTGGCAGCCCTTTTTCAGAAGGGTCTGTCAGAAAATGAAAAGGATGTTATGGTGGGATTCCCCGTTCCCTCTGGTCTCAATGATTCTATGTCTTTGGTATTCAAATTGACAGACGTTTGCGTGAGCGCAGAAGTATGCGTGAGATAGTGTTGCCTTGTGAGTCAGCTCCTGAGCCCATGCAGTGTGATGGAGTGACTTCTAGGGCTCAGCGTCGTGAGTTTTGAAAGCGCAATGGGTTATGTTTCTACTGTGGTGACGCTTCTCATGCTGTTTCCGTCTGCCCTAAGCGGGGAAGACGTTTTGCGTCCTCAGTTGTCTTGGGTAGTGTTCAGACTAAATTTCTGTTGACTGTTACCCTGATTTGCTCCCTGTCCACATTTTCTGCTCAGGCTTTTGTTGATTCAGGAGCAGCAATTAACATGATGGATTTTGACTTTGCCTAACGTTGTGGGTTTCCCATGATAACCCTGCGGAAGTCTATTCCTTTGCTGGGCATTGATTCTACCCCTTTGGCGGAAATAATCCCCAGTTTTCTACTCAGGTGATAATGAGGGTTGAACCAGATCATCAGGAGAGAGAGAGAGTTGCAAATTTCTGGTGTTGCATAATCTGCATGACATTATTGTACTGGGTTTCCCTTGGTTACAGACTCATAATCCTGTTTTTGTTTGGAAATCTGTGTCTGTGACCAGTTGGGGCTGCCAATGTGTTAATACTGTGTAAGCTTTTCAGGGGATATAGCTCTGGGATCGCCGTCTCGGGTAGACGGAGTGGTATAGAAACAGTTCAATCACAGACAGCAATTCTGGTATAAACTGGCCGCAACCAGCTTTATTGAAAGTCCACAGCAAACAAACATGAGCAAAAACAACTCATAAACCAAAATCCTAAGCCTGTCCGGCTACTAACTAAACACAGATAGTTTCCTCACTATCAGGGCCCAGACTCTACCAGTCTGGCCCAAAACAACACATATATTCAGTATTTACCAGAGTGTGGTTTCCCGGAGACTCCAGCAGCGTCTGGAGTCAGATCCAGACTGAGAGCTCAATGTCTGTGTTCTCCACCACCTACTTCTGGCTGCCAAATTAAAACCTGAGTGGCCTCAGGTTTGAGCTGCAAGCCTGTACTGAATGGAGGGTGTAGTGAACTTGCTCCACCACTAGGCTTACAAAGCCATACATTTCCCTTATGCCAGTCAGCTAAGTACCTGGGCGAGATGTACACCCCATCCAATACATACCCCTTCACTGTCTCACATATCCCCCCCTCTTCTCCAGACCGGAGGGCTGGTCATCAATCCTAAAGAGACAGTGAACTCCGGACAAGGCATCGGCACTACCCTGTAACCTCCCAGGCCTATGCTCTCTGCGGGCTTCGGGTATCCTGCACGGTTTCAGCTTGACCTTAGTGCCGGGCTCAGTCTCGATATAGTGCCTCACCAGAGAAGTACGACCAGGCAAGTCAGAAACCTCTGCTGATTTTTCTGCAGAAACTCTCGTACTTCCTGTTTTTGGTGTACTGACCATGTGTCACCAACTATCACAGGAGGTATAGGGGGTTTTACACCTTTCTCTAATTCTCCCGCGGCCACCAATGACTCTCTGTCCCCCCAAGGCTTGATCCGGTTGATATGACAGACCTGGTAGGGCTTCCGTCTCCCTGGTTGGTGTACTTTGTAGGTGACCTCGCTCACTTTTTGTACTATCACATAGGGACTATGCCACTTGGCCCAGAACTTACTTTCCACTGTGTGGACCAGGATCAGAACCCGATCTCCGGGACTGAAAGTCCTAATTTTTCCTGACCGATTAAATATTTTGCTTTGAGCTTCTTGGGCTTTCTGCAGGTGATCCTTAACCAATGGCATACCCTGAGCAATTCTATCCTGGGTCTTGTCCATCCCCAGGTGCCCACCAAGCACGTGACTATGTGACAACCCCAGCACCATGCTTCTATATGGCTTAGGTACCAGGAGCTGACTCACGACCTCTCCCTGGACTTTAGTGACCCTATACAGCAGGTTATTGTTCATGGCAACATGAGGAAACCTCTCCTCAGAGCCAGGCTCTTGGGGAACCTCATTTAGAACAGTTATATTTTCCTGGGCCGTTTTAGAGTGGGGTCTCGCAACTGCTCCCTCCCAAAATTGTCACGGGACACAGGTAGGTCAGGGACATTCGGTTCCTGAGAACCACTATCCTCGTCTCCCAACATCACCTGAAAAGGAAATTCATCATTATCATGGTCATCATCATTATCAGTATCATCACATAAGTTTAATGGCCCACTAGCATTGTGTTCCGCCCCTGGGGACCGCGCAACCTCCGTAGGAGCTTCATCACACTGTCCAGTAGAATCATTTTTCCCCCAGAGATCCCTAAACAGGGGAAAGTCACTACCCAATATGACGGGGTATATCAGGTTCTTCACTACCCCTACTTCATATGAGACCTCCCCGAGTTTGGGGACCAAGTCCATGGTAGTCTCTGGGTAGACTTTGGTGTCTCCATGGATGCACACCACACTCAAGTGTTTATCGGGGATGAAGTCCCTATCAATCAGGCTATCATGTATGAGAGTCACTCGACTCCCTGAGTCTAGGAGGGCTTGTGCTGGGCAGCCATTTATAACCACCGGGGACACCTGTGGTCCAGTCTCTTCAGCTGGGGTGGCCACACATACGAGTTCTGTGAAGAGAGAGAGGGACCTGCCAGCATCACAGTCCATAGTCTACCCCATAGTGGACAGTTGGCTGAAATATGACCCCTTTCACGGCATCTCCAACACTGTCTCTGGTCTGGGAGTTCAGACGGAGAGACCTTTCTAGGCCTGGGGTCTCCCGACAGGGAAGTATCACCCTTTTCCTCCCATATGTCCCCTCGGGCCTGTCCCCGTCTATCAGCATACCCCCTATCCCCAACAGCTGGAACGCTCTTACCAGGAGAGTTCGGCGGCCGGGAACTCTGAAGTGACGACCGCTCAGACGGCTGGTCACAGAGGTAGTCCTTGGTGGCGAAGTACCTCTCTATCAGGCTGACTAGTTGCTTGGCGTCTTGGTGGTCTCCTTGTCCGACCTCTTGCGGTACCTCAAGAGGAAGTGCTCAGGGGTAGCGGTCCACTATCACCTTTTCAACCATTTGGGCAAGGTTGCTGATGTCAGGCTCCATCCACTTCTTTAGTGCTCGGGTGTAGCGGTCCACTATCACCTCTTCGACCATTTGGGCAGGGTTGCTGACATCAGGCTCCAGCCACTTCTTTACTGCAGACAACGCAGGTGACCTTGCGACATCACTCTGGGACGAGGCGCTGAGATCCTGGCGTAGTGCTGCAACCTGCTCCCTTAACAATCGGTTAGTCTCCTGCTGTTGCACACTAACTTGCACCATATGTTTAAGCAGCGCCTCCATACTGTCAGACTTGTCGGTCCTGGCAACGGCAGCCTTTACCCAAGACATACACACTCCACAGTCTTTACCACAGCCAGTTCAGCTTTGCTGTGCAGACACTATTAGGGCTACTGTCTCTTTAAGGCTACTTTGGAAAAAAAAAATTTTTTTTCTTTGCTGCTGTTTTAGCCACTGTGCTTCCCGCATTCGAGCACCAATTGTAAGCTTTTCAGGGGATATAGCTCTGGGATCGCCGTCTCGGGTAGATGGAGTGGCATAGAAACATTTCAATCACAGACAGCAATTCTGGTATAAACTGGCCGCAACCAGCTTTATTGAAAGTCCACAGCAAACAAACATGAGCAAAACCAACTCATAAACCAAAATCCTAAGCCTGTCCGGCTACTAACTAAACACAGATAGTTTCCTCACTATCAGGGCCCAGACTCTACCAGTCTGGCCCAAAACAACACATATATTCAGTATTTACCAGAGTGTGGTTTCCCGGAGACTCCAGCAGCGTCTGGAGTCAGATCCAGACTGAGAGCTCAATGTCTGTGTTCTCCACCACCTACTTCTGGCTGCCTAATTAAAACCTGAGTGGCCTCAGGTTTGAGCTGCAAGCCTGTACAGAATGGAGGGTGTAGTAAACTTGCTCCACCGCTGGGTTTACAAAGCCATACATTTCCCTTATGCCAGTCAGCTAAGTACCTGGGCGAGATGTACACCCCATCCAATACATACCCCTTCACTGTCTCACAACTGACATTCCTGTTTTTTCTGCCTCTCCCCAGTCTCAGGATGTCACTGACTTTTTGACTGATTTTTCTGATGTGTTTAGTGAGAGTAAGTCTGCATCCTTACCTCCTCACAGGAGCTGTGATTGCGCTATTGAGTTAGTGCCTGGTGGTAAATTTCCTAAAGGTCGCCTTTTTAATTTATCTGTACCTGAACACGATGCTATGCGATCTTATATCAAGGAGTCTTTGGAAAAGGGTCATATCAGACCATCCTCTTCACCCTTGGGTGCCGGTTTTTTCCTTGTGGCCAAAAAGGATGGTTCATTGAGGCCGTGTATTGACTATCGCCTCCTGAATAAAATCACTGTTAAATATCAATATCTGTTACCCTTGATTTCTGACCTATTTTCCAGAGTGAAAAGTGCTCGTTGGTTTACCAAGCTTGACCTCAGGGGAGCATATAACCTTATTCGAATTAAGAACAGGGATGAATGGAAGACGGCGTTTAATACCCCAAAGGGGCATTTTGAGTACCTAGTGATGCTTTTTGGGCTTACTAATGCCCCTTCCGTCTTCCAATCCTTTATGAATGATATTTTCAGGGATTTTGTGGATAAATTTCTGATCGTCTATTTGGATGATATCTTGATTTTTTCCAACGACTCGGACTCTCATGTGAAACATGTTCGGACTGTGTTCCAGATTTTGAGAGAGAATGCACTGTATGTGAAGGGATCAAAGTGTCTTTTTGGCGTACAGAAGATCTCATTTCTGGGATTCATTTTGTCTCCGTCTGTTATTGAAATGGACCCGGTCAAGGTTCAGGCCATCTGTGATTGGGTTCAACCTACTACATTGAAGGCTCTTCAGAGATTTTTTGGTTTTGCCAATTTTTATCGTAAATTTATTGGTAATTTCTCCGGTATTGTTAAACCATTGACTGATTTGACCAAAATGTTCTGATGTGGTGAATTGGCCTCCTGAGGCAGTTTCTGCGTTTCAGGAACTAAAGCAGAGATTCATTTCTGCTCCTGTTCTACGTCAGCCTGATGTTTCTCTACTGTTTCAGGTGGAGGTTGATGCTTCTGAGATTGGGGCAGGTGCTGTTTTGTCCCAATAGGATCCGGACACCTCTAAGAGTAACCCTTGTGCCTTCTTCTCTCGAAAATTTTCTCCAACCGAACGTAATTATGACGTGGGTAATCGGGAGGTATTGGCCATGGAGTGGGCTTTTGAAGAGTGGAGACATTGGCTACCCGGAATTTTTGGTACCAGAGACTTGGTTAGTCGGTCCTTTTGGTGGCCTACTTTGTCTCGTGGCGTCAGGGAATTTGTGCAGTCCTGCGGGACTTGCTCTCGCTCCAAGCCTTGCTCTCGCTCTAGTGGTTTGTTGATGCCATTGCCTGTGCTCAAGAGACCATGGACCCATATCCCTTTGGATTTCATTTCCGACCTCCCTGTTTCTCAGAGAATGACCGTTACCTGGGTGATTTGTGATAGGTTTTCCAAAATGATACATCTTGTGCCATTACCTAAGTTGCCTTCCTCCTCCGAATTGGTGCCTTTGTTCCTTCAGCACGTGGTTCGGTTACACGGCATTCCTGAGAACATTGTGTCTGACAGAGGAGTCCAGTTTGTTTCCAGATTTTGGAGGACTTTTTGTTCTAAACTTGGTGTTCAATTGTCTTTCTCCTCGGCTTTTCATCCTCAGACCAATGGACAAACTGAGAGAACAAGCCAGACTTATCTGAGATGCTTTGTGTCTGCTGATCAAGATGACTGGGTTCTCTTTTTTGCCTTTGGCTGAGTTTGCTCTTAATAATAGGGCTAGCTCTGCCACTTTGATGTCTCCATTTTTCTGAAATTTTGGTTTCACCCTTGATTTTCTTCGGGACAGACGGAGGCTTCTGTCTGTCCAGGTGTTGACTCTGTTGTGGAGCGTATGCAGCAGATTTGGGACCAGGTAGTGGAGAGGTTGTCCCTCTCTCAGGAGAGAGCCCAGCGCTTTGCCAACCGGCATAGGACTGATGGTCCTCGGTTTGAAGTGGGGACTTGGTCTGGTTCTGCTCAAGAAATATCCCTATGAAGGTTGCGTCTCCAAAATTTAAGCCTAGGTTCATTGGACCTTATAAGATCATGGAGATTCTTAATCCTGTTTCCTTTCGTTTACTTCTTCCAGGGACATTTAAGATCCATAACGTGTTCCACAAGTCCTTATTGAAGAGGTTTGTTGAGCCAGTGGTTCCTATGGCTGCGCCTCCTGACCCTGTTTTGGTTGAGGGCAATTTGGAGTATGTGGTTGAGAAAATATTGGATTCTCGTTTTGATAGACGGAAACTCCAGTATTTGGTTAAGTGGAGAGGTTATGGTCAGGAGGACAATTCTTGGGTGTTTGCTTCGGACATCCATGCTAGGAGACTGATCCGTGCGTATCACAGAGCTCATCCTGACCGACCTGGTTGCCCAAATGAGGGTTCGGTGACCCCTCCTCAAGGGGGGGTACTGTTGTGAATGTGTTAGAAATGAATTCTGAGCAGAAGCTCCCTCTGGTGGTTACAAACAGTACTGAACCATTCAATGAGGATTGGCAATCAGGAGTTACAGACTGGTCTTATATAAGGGAGGTTCCCTCCCATCATGGTTGCCGGTGATCAATTGTTCTTTTCTCAACTGTGGTTCCTGGTTCACTTGGAAGCTTGCTGAGTCTTGCCTCTTCTCCTGCTCTCAGATAAGATATTTTCTGTTTTTTGTTTTTGTGCTTACCATTTTCATATTTCTCTGCATTTCCGTGAGGTTAGCCAGGTCTCCCCCCGGGGGGGCTTGGGCTCCTCTCAGTTCTTCTGGAGCCTCTGTTATTTGTTCATTTGCCTTTTCCAGTTTTTTCAGTGGCTGCGGCTTAGTTTTGTTACACCAGAGAACTAATTTACCGTATATACTCATGTATAAACCGACTCGTGTATATGCCGACCCCCCTAATTTTGCTACAAAAAACTGGGAAAACTTATTGACTCGCGTATAAGCCTAGGGTGAAAAATGATTATGCCCCCCATATGATGCTCCACAGATTATGCCCATATGCTCCACAGATTATGCCCCATATGCTCCATCCAGCAATTATGCCCCATATGCTCCAGATTATGCCCCATATTTCCACAGCTTATGCCCCCATATGCTCCATATTATGCCCCATATGCTCCATATTATGCCCCATATGCTCCATATTATGCCCCCATATGCTCCAGATTATGCCCCATATGTTCCACAGCTTATGCCCCCATATGCTCCATATTATGCCCCCATATGCTCCATATTATGCCCCATATGCTTCATATTATGCCCCATATGCTCCATATTATGCCCCCATATGCTCCAGATTATGCCCCATATGTTCCACAGCTTATGCCCCCATATGCTCCAAATTATGCCCCTATATGCTCCATATTATGCCCCATATGCTCCATATTATGCCCCTATATGCTCCAGATTATGCCCCATATGTTCCACAGTTTATTCCCCCATATGATCCATGTTATGCCCCCATATGCTCCAGATTATGCCCTATATGTTCCACAGCTTATGCCCCCATATGCTCCATTTTATGCCCCCATATGCTCCAGATTATGCCCCATATGTTCCACAGCTTATGCCCCCAAATGCTCCATATTATGCCCCCATATGCTCCATATTATGCCCCATATGCTGCACAATTATGCCCCATAGTATAGGCCTTATATGCTGCTGCTGCAAAAAAAAAAAAAAAAAATGACATACTCACCTCTCGTCGCTGGGGGCCAGGTGCCGGTGTCCTGAGCAGGCGGTGACACCAGCGCGCTATGGGGGACAGGTGCCCATGTCACCGCTCGCTCAGGACCCCGGCACCTGAGATATTTACCAGTCCCTCGGTCCACCGCAGCGCTGTTCCCTCGGTCTGACTCCTCTGTGTGTGATGATCTGGCAGGGGGCGGGGCGCGCACTAATGAGTCATTGCGCCCTCTACCTGATCATTCACACACAGAGGAATCAGACCGAGGGAACAGCGCTGCGGTGGACCGAGGGACTGGTAAATATAGCATATACTCACCCCTCCGCCGCGCGTACCTGCAGCCTCTCCTCTTCTCCCGGCGCTCTCCGCAGCACTTCCTTCCTACAGCGGTCACATGGTACCGCTCATTAGAGTCATGAATATGTGCATATTCATGACTTTAATGAGCGGTGCCATGTGACAGCTGCAGGAAGGAGCCGGAGATCGTGGGAGAAGCAGGGGGGCTGCAGAGACCGCGCCGGCGGAGGGGTAAGTATGATCCGACACCCCCCGCTCCCTCTCCCCCGCCGACCCCCGTATATGACCCGCGTATAAGCCGAGAGGGGGACTTTCAGCCCTAAAAAATGGGCTGAAAATCTCGGCTTATACATGGGTATATACGGTAGGTGGTAGAGGTCGTGTGATCTCAGGTGTTTTTGCAATTAGTAGAGTTGGTATTTTTTAGGGTTTTTTGGATTGCAGTAAGTGTCCTTCCTATCCTTTTCTGTCTAGGAAGATTGGGCCCCAACTTTTGCTCATTCTATTTTCTGTCTGTGTCTGTATTTCCTCTTGTCTAACCGTCATTACAAGTTTGGGGGCTTCCTATGTTCTTTGGGGATCTGCTCCGGGGCAGATATCTTTCCTCTTTCTATCTTTAGGTGTAGTTAACCTCTCAGGCTGTGACGAGGCGTCTAGAACCAACGTAGGAACGCTCCACGGCTGCCTTTAGTTGTGGTGTTAGTCAGGGTACTGCAATCCAGTAGATTCCAACCTCTCTGGTGTATTGCCGTTTTTGCCTGCTCTCCTCAGCTACCAAATCATAACACCATAGGGTATATACTGTGCACAGGTCCTATTCAGGATGCTAATAAACGTCTCCCATTTTCTTTGTGTATTTTTATGTCTCAGGATATCGTCCCAGTTTATTGCACTAAGATCATCTCTCATCAGTTGGAAATTTGCCTTCCTGAAGTTTAGTGTCCTTGTAACCCCTCGACTACACATCTTATTAAAGGATACATGAAAGCTTATTATTTTGTGATCACTATTACCCAAGTGACCCCCAACCCTTATATTTGATATGCGATCTGGCCTTTTGGTTAATATTAGGTCTAGCAGTGCCCCCCTCTTGTTGGGTCCTGAACTAGTTGTGAAAGGTGATTGTCTCTCATAGTTGTCAAAAACCTATTACCTTTGCTGGAACTGCAGGTTTCTGTTCCCCAATGTATTTCAGGGTAGTTGAAATCCACCATAATAATGACTTCTCCTTGAGTCGCTGCTTCATCTATTTGTTTTACGAGTATATTCTCTGTTGCTTCCATTATTTTAGGAGACTTATAACAAACCCCTATCAGTAATTTATTATTTCCCCCCTCCCCTAATCTTCACCCACAGGGACTCTACATCTTCATTAGATTCACAGATATCACGCAGGATGGGTTTTAAGGATGATTTTACATATAAACACACACCCCCACCTCGCTTATTTTTACAGTCATTTCTAAACAGACTATAGCCCTGTAAATTAACCGCCCAGTCGTGGCTCTCATCTAGCCAAGTTTCAGATATCCCCACCATGTCATAATTATGTTTCCAACAAAATTAATTCTAATTCCGCCATTTTGTTGGTGTGGCTTCTGGCATTAGTATACATGCACTTTATGTATCTCTCGTTACCTCTATTCTTTCTTAAATTATTAACTGTTCTAACCCCACCCTCCATGCCACCCCCACCCCCAATTTCATTATTTGTGCCCAGGTCTCTATCTGCACTGCCTTCCCCTCCTTTAAAATGAATACCCTCCCCCCTTGTCCCTAGTTTAAAGACTCCTCCAACTTTCTAGCCATTTTCTCCCCCAGCACAACTGCACCCTCCCCATTGAGGTGCAGCCCGTCCCTAGCATAGAACCTGTAGCCAACTGAGAAGTCGACCCAGTTCTCCAGGAGCCCAAACCCCTCCTTCCTACACCAATTCTTGAGCCACTTATTAACCTCCCTAATCTCCCGTTGCCTCTCTGGTGTGGCACGTGGTAAAGGCAGTATTTCAGAAAATACCACGTTGGAGGTCATTGCTTTAAGCTTGCAGCCTAATTCCCTGAAATCGTCTTTAAGGACCTTCCACCTACCTCTAAAGGGTATGCCACACTAAACAATATCGCTAACGGGATCGCTAAAAAACGTCACTATTTAGCGATCCCGTTAGCGATATTGTTCAGTGCGGCAGCTTCCAGCGACGAGCTTCCTGCTGTGATCTCGCTCGTCGCTGGAATCGCTCCGGACCCTATTTCATCGCTGGAGCTCCCGCTGGGTAAGTATGTTATCGCTGTGTGGCACCTTTTCTTAGCGATTTAGCGGTACTTTTGTACCGCTAAAGTCGTTAAGAAGATCGCTAACGGCGATAGCGTCGTTAACTATATCGCTAAATGCGGCAGCATTTAGCGATATAGAAACAATCCCGCTAGCGATCTCATTAGTATGCAACGCTAACGAGATCGCTAGCGGGATTGCTTAGTGTGGCAGTACCTTAACTTTGTCATTTGTGCCAATGTGCACCATGACCGCTGGGTCCTCACCAGCCCCTCCCAGTAATCTGTCAACCCGATCAGCGATGTGCAGGACTCGAGCGCCAGGTAGGCAGCACACTGTTCGACGATCCCTGTCTTTGTGACAGATTGCCCTATCTGTTCCCCTAATAATTGAGTCCCCCACTATCAGCACCTGTCTGGCCTGCCCTGCTCTCCTAATTCCCCCCTTACTGGAGCAGACACTCCTCTGCCTTTCAGAGGACGTGCCTGGCTGCAGCAGTGCTACCCCTGTACTGACACCCCCCTCATCCGCCAACTTTGCAAACTTATTGGGGTGTGCCAGATCAGGACTAGCCTCCCTGGCGCTCTTCCCTCTACCCCGCTTTCTAACTGTCACCCAGCTTCCTACTTCAGTGTCCTGCAGCTCCATCCTAGCATCCCCCCCCTCATCTATCCGATTGAGTGTCTGCTCAGTGAGCAGAAGACTCCTTTCCATATTGTCTATGGATCTCAGTGTTGCCAGCTGCACATTTAGATCCAGGATTTGGGCTTCCAAATGCACAACGTGCTCACATCTCACACAGCAGTATGCACCCTCGACTGGCTGATCAAGAACTGTATACATGTGGCAAGATGTACACTGGATGGCATTGGCAATAGTGGAGCACATTTCTAATGGGGATTTCACCAGACAGCAAAGATAGGTAAAAATAAATAAAAGTATTAATAAAATATAACAGCAATTCAGTAATTCCTCCCTTGTCAACTACCTGAATCCAAAGTCACTGAATCTCGTCAGTAAGTCACACTTACCACCGTTCACACTTATGCACCGGTCACACTAAGCTCGCTCACACTCGCTGAAGCAGAAGATTTAAAGAGAGATTTTTTTTTTCCTGCGCTGCTCCACATTCCAGTCCTCAGACAGTATGAAATCATTTGATATTCGCCATCGGATTTCATGTAACACGTCAAATGTTATCTACTATGCCACTTGTGGCTGTTCAAAAATATATATTGGCTTGACATCAAGGGAGCTTAGGATAAGGACTAGGGAGCATGTGCGGGACATTTGTGCGGCCAAAACAGCGACCGATCCCTCAATTTTAAAGACCATCCCCGCCATTTTTTCTACCATCATAACTGTGAGCCCTCAACGTTCAAGGTGAGAGGCATTGATGTGATACATCTAGGCATCAGGGGAGGGGATTACAAAAAGAGGCTGGCCCAGGCTGAAGTTAGATGGATTGTGACACTTGATACTATGACCCCTGGGGGCTTAAATGAGACTCTCACTTTCTCACCTTTCTTGTAAACTTTCCAATCCATGTGTTTTTAGCATATGGAT
The DNA here is from genome assembly GCA_033576555.1 of Oophaga sylvatica. Classification (NCBI taxonomy): domain Eukaryota; kingdom Metazoa; phylum Chordata; class Amphibia; order Anura; family Dendrobatidae; genus Oophaga; species Oophaga sylvatica. The sequence goes on along the minus strand of JARQOD010007259.1, from coordinate 11,425 downwards.
TTTCTCTGATATAGAAAATTTACTCTTGTTCTTCCCACTGTTCTTGCCCCTGATACCCTTTTGGGTATGTGTTTTGTTTTAATTGTTTTAATCAACTGTTGTATTATGTTTGTCTTTTTTCATGAATTTTTGATCATTTTTTATTATTTCCATTTAGTCGGACCTTTTGAATTGGCCTACATATGAAAATTCCTCTAACTACATGTTTGGATCAACTCCTTCTACTGATCCACTGTGTCCCATCTGGATCTTTGTGTCATTTACACCACTGCAACTATCGCTATGGGTTTCTATTTGCGTTGTATACTTATATCTATTGTGTTGCATGTACTGTATTTCTAAGCTTGCATGATAATTGCTTAATTAGTGTGATGTTTTTGTAATCATTGCTCCTTTGGTAACACAGTATAATATGGTCTGTTCATTCATTCTGGCCACCACTTATTGATACTCTGGCTGGTGTTGAGCTCATGCGCAGCGGCGTCTCGTTGCTCCTGACATGTGGGGGTTGTCTGTGGGTGCTCTGGGTGCGCACCGGAAATGTTCCGGCACGTGCGCAGTAGTACCCTGACGCCGTCTCTGCATGCTGACAGGACCTGCGATTTGCTGCGCGCATGCGCCGCTACACTCTCTGCCATTGGTTTCTAGCCGACCATGTGACATAGTCACTTGTATTCTTAAGGTCCTTCTGTGCAATACCTAGCACACTCCCCTTGAGGAAGCGGTGCATAAGGGCACGCAAAACGCGCATGGGGGGTCCACACTACATGGTCCAGGGCTTTCTCCCCAGTACTATTTACATTGGTAAGTTCTCCTTTACTTATAGGTTCATTTTGAACCTTGGACGATAGTACTATATCGCCTTATTGGCGTTCGTTAGTTGAGATTACTTACCAATTTCATACACCTGGCTATATGCACTGGCACTTTAGAGGCACTATGTCCTCCTTATGGTCATGAGATGTATTTGGGATTGTCTGGGGGGAGGAGTTTGCCCTGTGGTGCCTTTGGTTTTTCTTGCATGAGTCCATTTTACTATATATATTTTGTACACTGTTGAATCATTTTGGTACTTATCATAATAAAATTTAAATTTTATCTTTTTCACCTGTTTGCTTCATTTTCTCCTGTTATACACTGTATACAGCTGTACGCTTCTGATACAGTACAGTTTTTCTGCCTTTTGTATTACAGTCAAATCCGTACTGAGTGAGCGTCTGTGTGTGACTCCAGAAATATATACGGAGATTAAAATTTTCCCCTTCACCGTACACAGCTGTACGCTTCTGATACAGTACCGTTTTTCTGCTTTTTGTATTCTGGTGTAATCAATACTGAGTGAGCGTCTGTGTGTGACTCTGGAAATATGTATGGAGATTTAAATTTTCCCCTACACCCCTACACTGTATACAGCTGTACGCTTCTGATACAGTACCATGTATCTGCTGGTATTTTTGGTACATTTTCCCAAACATGAGGAAGTATGGTGGAAGAGGCCACGGACGTGGGCGGGGAGGGCCAGCTGGTACTGATGGTGGTGGTGATGCATCTGCTGGTAGTGCCAAAAGCACAATAGCAACTTAGGCAGGAGGTGTTGAGCCTGCGTCATCGTCTGGTTCCAGAAGGCCTGGAAGGCTCCCTTTTCTGGGAGTAGGTAAACCGCTTTTAAAGCAGGAGCATCAGGAACAGGTTTTGGCTTACATTGCCAAAACAGCCTCCAGCTCTATCGCCTCCTCTTCTGAAGTTTCAAAAACTGCAAGTACTGAGTTGTCAGTGCAGGCTCCTGGTCAGGAACGACATTTTTCCTTGTGTCCTTCACCCCCAACAAAAGTGAAGGATGCGGCAGGCCACACTTCAGATTACTCTCTGGAGCTCTTTTTACATACCATGCCTGGATTATCAAGTGAAATCCTGAATTCCCCAGTCCAAGATGAATATGACATGGAGTGCACTGATGCACAGTCACTGCTATATGATTCTGCTGGTACATTCACCCAGAGCACTGCCTTGCCCTCGCAGTCTACTGAGCCAGATTCTGACCCTGATGAAACTCAGGTGCCCCTTCCCGCATACTCTAACACCTTACACGGTGACACAGAGGAAGGTACAGATGAAATTGAAGAGGAGGTGATGGATGACCCACTTGTTGACCCGGATTGGCATCCATTGGGGGAAGAGGGTGCCACTGGCAATAGCTCAGAAGAGGAGGAAGATCCGCAGCAGGCATCGACATCGCAGCAGCAGTTATCTGGCAGGCCCGTAGCAGTCCAAAAATGTGTTAAAAAAAACAAAAAGAGTTGCAGGACAGCTTGGCAAGACAGTCAAATTAGCACAGCGTGCAATCCCTAGAAATGTATCCCATAGTAGGAAGAGTGCAGTGTGGCACTTTTTTGACCAAAATCCTATTGATGAGGCAAAGGTTATCTGTAAGAAGTGGGGAAGGACCTTTAGCCGAGGGAAAAATCTCTGAAATTTGAATACCAGTAGCATGCTTAGACATTTAAACACCATGCACTTGCAAGCGTGGACGAACTACAAAACCTCAGGTACCACATGTGCACCTGCTCCGACTGAATGCAGCCAGCAACGCTACATCGCTTCCCCCACTGTTAGCCCACCAGTTAGTACACCACCAGCAAGAAATGTTGAGGTGTCGTCGCAAGGCCAAAGCAGTCAGGGAATCACAATGTTTTTTCCAATGAAAGACTGAATATAGGCCATCACCACCACCACAACCATCACCATCACCAACCCCCTCTCAGTCCGCCATGTCCACCACTAGTTCCCCCATATGCAGCTCTCAAGTCCAGATCACACTAGCAGACACTCTGAGTAGGACAAGAAAGCACTCATCCTCTCATCCACGTACACTGGCTTTGAACGCCTACATTGCCAAACTGATCTCATTAGAGATTATGACATTCCATTTGCTTGAAAGCGCAGCGTTCCGAGAGCTCATGGCCTACGCTGTCCCATGCTATGACCTACCCAGTCGGCACTTTTTTTCTAGAAAAGCCATCCCTGCCCTCCACCTGCATGTGAAAGACCGCATTGTCCATGCACTCAATCAGTGAGTGGAAAGGTGCACCTCACAACAGATGCATGGGCCAGTAGGCATGGCCAGGGCCGTTACGTGTCCATCTCTGCGCACTGGGTTAATGTGGTGGATGCAGGGTCCACAGGGGACAGCGGCGGTGGGACAGTGCTGCCTAGCCCACGGTTTAGGCAACATTTGGCTGTAGGCGTTCGACCCTTCTCCTCCTCCTCCAGAAGCGAAAGCTCATCAACAGAGCGCAGTCGCACGAGCACTCCATCCGCAGCTGCCAGTGTTGCACACGAGGTATCCCACTATCGAACAGCTAGTGGTAAGCGTCAGCAGGCTGTTTTAAAGATGATGTCTTTGGGCGACAACAGACACCGCAGAGGTACTGGCCGACTACTTGCAGCGAGAAACTGAGTCATGGCTGGGCAGTCTACAACTTGAGCCAGACAAGGTTGTCAGTGATAACAGCCGTAATTTTGTGGCGGCCATAGCCCTGGCAAAACTCAGACACATACCTTGCCTGGCTCACACCTTGAACCTGGTGGTGCAGCGATCGCTCCACCTCCCCGCCTAAACATAGATGTTGCAACAAGGTGGAACTCCACCATGCACATGGTTGAGAGGCTGTGCGAACAGAGGCAGACTGTAATGCATTTGTGGGAGGATACACGGGCAGGCAGTTTGAGGGCAGACATAGAGTTGTCGGGTGTGCAGTGGTCAAATCTGAAAGACCTCTGTAAAGTCCTTCAGTGTTTTGAGGAATGCACATGGCAGGTAAGCGCAGACGACGCCATCATAAGCATGAGCATCCCACTTATGCGTCTGCTCATGCAAACTTTGACGCACATTAAGGATCAGGCATCTACAGGGGAGGAGGAGGAGGAGGGAAGCCTTAATGACAGTCAGGCATTGTCTACTCAGGGAACTGTTCTGGATGAAGTTGTGGAAGAAGAGGAAAAGGAGGAGGAGGAGGGGGACGATTATTTTGGGGAGGAGGATGCTTCTCAGGGGCAAGAGAAAATGTTGGCTTGCCAAGGTCAGGTACAGGGTTTGTGCTTGACTGGATGGATGTGGATTTGGCAGAAAGTGCTCCACCACCCACCACTGGCAGCGCATCATTGACACCTGGAACATTGGCCCACATGTGTGATTATGTCTTGCGGATCCTAAAAAGGGACACTCGCATTGCCAAAATTATGAAGGATGATGACTACTGGTTGGCCAGCATCCTCGATCCACGCTATAAAGGCAAATTACAGAACATCATGCCACAGGAGAACCTAGAGCTAATATTGGCGAACAAACAAGCAACTCTGGTAAACCACTTGTTAGAGGCATTCCCAGCACACAACAGCGGTGCAGGTTCTACCACGAGCCGTACTGGGCAACATGGAAGAGGTGTTTGTGGTGCACACAGCCGAGGTGGCGTTGGAGACAGGGGTTTCATGACCATGTTGTGGACTGATTTCTCGAGTACCGCTCACACGACTGTTAATACTGAATCGATTGCAACAGACAGGAGACAGCAGTTGTCAGCTATGGTTCAAAATTACCTCTCCTCCCCTATCAATGTTCTCCCTCACAGTTCAATCCCCTTTGACTATTGGGCCTGTAAACTGGACACCTGGCCTGAATTGGCACAATATGCCTTACATGAGCTTGCTTGCCCTGCTGGTAGTGTGCTATCAGAAAGAGTCTTCAGTGCTGCTGGATCAATCCTGACATAAAGAAGGACCCGGCTGTCGACCCAAAATGTTGGTGATCTCACATTCATTAAAATGATCCATGCCTGGGTTTAAAAGGATTTTGTACCACCTTCCCCTGATGACACATAGGTTGCCAGCAAAATGGATCACTTTGTCCTCCTCTTCCTCCAACTTCTCCAATTCCTCCATTTGCAGCTGCTGAACGTCCAGCCTACACCTCAACATATGCCAGTTTTTCCACCTTCCTAACTGGGCTGTACCCCCCCAGGGCTGGCGTCAGCACCTGGCGCACCCGGGCAAGTGCCGGGGCCCTGAGCAGGTGAGGGGGCCCACTCGCCGTCAGAAACACCGGCGTACTATGAGGGGCCCTGTGCCAGTGCCGGCGCCAATGAGTGGGCCCCCCTGCTTGCTCAGGGCCCCAGCATTTGCAATACTTACCTCTCCCTGCTCCACCGCCTTGATGTCTTGCCGCATTTCCTGACATTGACATTCAGGTCAGAGAGCACAATGACATCACGTCTGTGCGCCCTCTGCCTGAACAGTCACAGTGCAGAGAGCTGGAAGATGGCGACGCTGAGGAGTCCAAAGTAGAGCAGTGCCCAGCGAGGAGAGGTATTTCATTTTTTTAATGTTTGGAGCAATATATGGGGAGCATTATACACTGGAGAATTATATATGGGGCCCATCATACACTTGAGCATCATAGATAGGGCCCATTATACATTGGAGCATTATATATGGGGCACATCATACACTGGAGTATTATAAATGGGGCCCATCATACACTGGAGCATCATATACGAGGCCCATTATACACTAGAGCATCATATGGGGCCCATTATATATGGAGCATTATATAGGCCCATCATACACTGGAGCATCATCCATGGGGCCCATCATATTCTGGAACATCATATGGGGCCCATTATATATGAAGCATTATATAGGCCCATCATACACTGGAGCATCATCCATGGGGCCCATCATACACTGGAGCATCATATGGGGCACATTATATATGGAGCATCACATGGAGCCCATTATATATGGAGCATTATATATGGGGACCATTATATTTGGAGCATTATATGGGGCTCATCATACACTGGAGCATCATATATGGGGCCCATCATATACTAGAGCATCATATAGGGTTCATTATTTATGGGGCATCATATAGGGCCCTTTATATATGGAGCATCATATGGAGCACATATGGGGCGTATTCTGTATGGAGCATTATATGGAGCCCATTCTGTATGGAGCAATATATGGGGCTCATTATACTCTATGGGGACCGTCCTATATTATATGGTACATTATATGGGGACCATCATATACTGGAGCATTATGTGGAGCTCATCATATACTGTATGGAACATTATATGGGACCAATTATGCATGGAGCAATATATGGGGCTCATTATTTTGTGTGGAGCAATATATGTGGCTTATTATACTGTATGAAGCATTATATTGGGCCCATTATTCTGCATGTAGCATCATATATGGGACTCATTATTCTGTATGGAGCAATATATGGGGCTCATTGTTCTGTATGGCGCACTATGTGGTGGCCATAATACTGTATGGAGGACTACACTGTCCGATTTTTGAGCTATTGTAGAATTTACAATAGATATCACTTATGTAATGTAAGAAGTGAAGTATTTGGCATTGTACTATACCTATATTTCTCTGCCGTATCGGAGCATCATCAATTGTGGTATGTGTTAAAGGGGCCCACTGACACTCTTTGGCCCGGGGCCCATGAAAACCTGGAGCCAGCCCTGCCCCCCCCCCACAACTTTAGCCAAATAACCCCCAGTTTTCAATGCTTTACTATTATTATAAAGTAAATTAAGGTTGACAAGCTTAAGTAATAAGAATTGATGTCGTTGGCATTGAAATGGGCACTGTAGGTGTGTTTACTGTCCTCCACTCACTGCCGACTTTTCTTCCCCATTGACTTGCATTGGGGTCGGGTCGAGATTCAGTCGGACCTTCGACTTTTTCCGATAGTCGGCCGATTTCGTTCGACTCGACTTTTGTGAAAGTCGGGTGGTCCGAAACCCGACTCGACCCTCCAAGTCAAAGTCGCTCATCTCTACTTTTCAATTAAATTATTCTTATGGCATTTTGCATATATGCATACCACTCAGTGTTTTTAACATTGTTTTTTTGCGTTTTATTTGTTATATTGTGTATACATAGTGTTAATAAAAGTCATTGTTTTGTAATATTGTATTTGTCTTTTGGGGGCTATCATTGACATATTTTAGATTTCATTTTCATAATTTGAATATAGATCTAATTTTACATATCTAATCAACCTTGAAGGATTTTCTTCTTAATTGGGATTCATCTTTAAAAATGCTAGCCTATTTTATTTTCTGGTCAGATGTTTGACACTATTTGACTGTGGTCAGTATGTATGTGTCTAGTTTTAAGTCTTGTGCTATAGCAATCTGTAAAATATTGTGGAGGTTGTCATTGAAGATACATGATCTGTGCTTAGTATTGTTTAGATTCATTATTAAAAATATCTATCAAAGCAGTGCCTGGGTAGGGCTTTCAGAGCTATGCCTGGGTGAGGCTCTCAAAATTATACCTCGGTGCTGCTCTCAGTGCTGTAACAGGGTATGGCTCTCAGAACTGTGGCTGGGTAGGGCTCTTCATGCTTTGCCTGGGTAGGGCTCTCCATTCTGTGCCTCAGTAGGGCTTTCAGAACTCTGCCTGGGTGGGGCTCTCAGTGCTTAGCTTGGGTAGGGATCTTAGAGCTACACATGGACAGTGCTCTTAGAGCTGTGACTGGGTAAGGCTCTCAGAGCTGTGCATGGGTAGGACTGTCAAATCTTTGCCTGGGTAGGGCTGTCAGAGCTGTACCTGGGTAGGGCTGTCAGAGCTATGCCTGGGTAGGGCTGTCAGAGCTGTACCTGGGTAGGGCTGTCAGAGCTGTGCTTGGGTAATGCAGTCAGAGCTGTGCCTGGGTAGGGCAGTCAGAGATGTGCCTGGGTAGGGCTGTCAGAGATGTGCCTGGGTAGTGCTGTCAGAGTTGTGCCATAGTAAGACTGTCAGAGCTCTGCCTGGGTAGGGCTGTCGGAGCTGTGCCTGGATAGGACTCTCAGTGCTGTTGCTGGGTAAGACTCTCAGAGCTGTGCCTGGGTAGGACTGTCAGAGGTGTGCATAGGTAGGGCTGTCAAATCTTTGCCTGGGTAGGGATGTCAGGTCCATGCTTGACTAAGACTGGACTGAGAGAACTGTGCCTGGGTAGGGCTATCAGTGCTGTGCTTGGGTAAGCATCTCTGAGCTGTGTCTGGGTAGTGCTCTCAGATCTTTGCCTGGGTAAGGCTCTCAGATCTGTGCCTGGGTAAAGCTGTCAGAGCTGTTCCTGGATAGGGCTCTCAGTACCACCACCTGTAAGTTGATGAACAGAATGGTGTGGCGGTGCACGCTGGAACTCAAAGTCCAATCTGTGCTGATTCTGCCTCTTCTGCTAAGTGCTGGTTGCATCCCACAGCACAAAGGAGTCAGCACTTAGCAGAGGGGAGTCCGCAGTACAGGGAGCTGGTGCCATTTTGGATTCTTATCACTTTTGTCCACTTACACACCTCTCTGTTCAGAAACTTACTGGCTATGGACACTAAATGACCAGCTCTACATTTTTTTAAGGGGAAAGTGGAGAGCTGGTCCTTCTGCATCTGAATTTCTTAGGCCACATAAAATGATATGATGGGCCAGATTTGGCCCTAGAGCCTTGGGTTTGACAACTGTGATCTAGAGTTAAAGTAAATTGCAACTATAAAAATTGAAGCAGCAAATTTTGTGAAAATACAATTTTTTTGTCAGTCTCAAAAGTTTGGGCCATGACTGTAGAAAAAAAATACAACCAATATAGAACATGATACTGTTTTGAGAAGATTATGATACAAAATAGAACTGTACAAATAGCTGGCAAATAGGAAACTAATTGGTTAAAAAAAATCCTTACTAGTAATGAGTGAACACTAAAATGTTTATGTACTCGTTACTCAAAATCAAGCAAATCAGAATGCTTGGCTGCTTGACCCAAGTAACGAGTAGCCAGAAGCTGCAGTTAATTCAACGGCAGTTAGTAATGGCAGGAGTCAGGACCCCACACTATGTATCTGTCTCCTTTGGGTATGTCTACCGAGTAAGCACCTCTTATTACTTGGACCTGGCTTTTCTATTAACCCATCTTACTCCTTCACCATGTTTACACATGCCATTACAGGGTTTACTTCACTAATCCTCACTCTCCTTCGCTATCCCCAAACCCCAGCACCCTCTAACCAAATAATAATCTTCCTTTTCCTCTTTCCTCCTCACCTGACCTCCTCCGCTGACCTGCTCTTCAACCTCAGATCTGTCCTAATAAAACATAAAACATGCCACCTGCTCTCCCTCTCTCTGCTTCTCCTCACAGCTTTCAACATATCTCCCAATCTTGGATCCTCACAGCTAATACTTCCCATTAATTCCCATTCCTACCGCTCCCATGAACTAACGCAATCTCTCCAACGTAAAACCCGTGCCCTTGACACCACCCTCCTGTTCCCTCTCTTTGGAGCACTCTGGAATGCCCACTCCATCTGCAATAAGCTTCATGTGATTCATGACCTCTTTCTCTCTCACAATCTTGCCTTCCTCGGCCTCACAGAAACATGGCTGACATCCTCCGACACCGCCTCCCCTACTGCGCTATTACTGCGGCCTCCACTTCATCCACAGTCCTCGGCCCAGCAACAGACATGGTGGAGGAGTGGGTCTTCTCCTTTCTACTAACTGAACCTTTAACCCAATCCCCCCTCTATCGTCCCTTATCCTCCCCTCTTTTGAAGTCTACTCTGTCCGCATCTACTCTCCCTCCAAAATCCAAGTGGCCGTCATATACTGACCTCCGGGACCGGTCACTGCCTTTATTGACCAATTCTTTACCTGGCTTCTTCACTTTCTTTCCACTGGCATTCCCAATATCATCATGGGTGACTTCAACATCCCTAGTGATACCCTTCAGTCAACAGCCTCCAAACTCCTATCCCTTACTTCATTTTTTGAACTTACTCAGTGGTCCTCCTCAGCCACCCACACAGACGGACATACATTAGACCTGATCTTCACCCGTCTCTGCTCTCTATCTAACTTCACAACCTCTCCTGTCTCTCTATCTGACACCATCTACTCATTTTCTCATCCCTGTCCTCCTCACCTGTCACCCATATCCAGCAACATGCGCACCACCTCAGAAACCTCGCACATCTAGACACTCGCACACTCTCTGACTCTATTCTACCACTGTCCTCCATATGTTCACTCCATGACACAGACAGTGCCACTGCTTTCTACAATGCCACTCTGGCATCAGCTATTGACATGGTCGCCCCTCTCGTTCATGGCAGAGTGCGACATATCAATAGACAACCCTGACTTAATAACATCACTAAAAATCTCCGGCAAGTGTCCAGGGTTGCAGAGCGGTATTGGAAGAAAACAAATTTGCGAGATGATTTCACTGCAATAAAACAAGCAACACTCGCTTTCAAATCTTCCCTCACCTCTGCTAAACAGGCCTACTTTACAACCCTTATATCTTCCCTATCCTACAACCCCAAACAGTTATTCAAAACTTTTAAATATCTCCTCTGCCCACCACTGCCTCCTCCAACCTTTCTCATCTCTGCTGAGGACTTTGCCACACACTTCAAAAATAAGATCGGACCAAACAAGGCAAGTCTTTATTGTTCAACCACCACAATCCCTTTGTATACCAGACCATTGACCAAACCTGATAACCTCCCTCTCCAACATCACTGAAGGGGAGCTTAATTATCTCCTCTCCAAATCACACCTCACCACAAGTGATGAGCAAACATACTCTATAATGCTCGTTACTCGCCCGAGCATCGCTGTACTCGGCGAGCACCGAGCATTTCCGGGATTATTCGCCTGGTGCTCTGGTCCCCTCCCTGTATTTTTGCCGGTCTTCAGAGCACCAATCAACATGCAGGGATTGTCTGCCACCCACTGTAATGCCGCAGCCATCTTGGTTGTGGTATTACAGTGATTGGCTGGCCGCACAGCGTAATCAGGTGTATAAGAGACCTGGCGCAGCCATGCTCGTCACAGTCTGCTCCGGAATTAGCGAGTGTGTGGATAGCTGCTGCCGAGATATGCTCTTACTGCAGCAGACTCCTGCTTCTCTTGCTTCCACAGCGTGTCTTCAGATCCGGACTCCCAGTGCCTTTCCAGCAACCTATTTGAGCCTGCCTCACCTAGGTGCCTGTCAATTGGCTCCCAGTTCCCCTCTTCCATTATTGTGAGTGCCTGGTCCTGATTTACAGCTTCTTGAGCCATCCTTATTTATTTAGGGATATTTGTTTCTCATCCAGCTACCTTTTGGAGATTGCATTCTATTGTGTCCAGTGTTCCTTTGAAAAGTATTCTGATGAAGGTCCAATAGTTGAACCGAAAACGTTCAATTGTTTTGTGTCTGGATGCACCTTTATTAAACAAATTCTCGTGTTACACATTTGAGTGCCAAGTTATTTTTTACATTTATCAGGTTGGATACCTGACTTGAGCACCTACTCTCGTTTTTAGTTGAGTGCCGTGTTTTCTCTTATATATGCTGCCGAGATATCGTCAGATTTGGGGG
>JARQOD010007258.1:0-39797 GCA_033576555.1 Oophaga sylvatica | reverse complement strand
ATATAATCCCCGCTTCCCATAATACATGAAATTTATACAAGCTCCATACCAGGTGTTTAAAAGACCCAGTCCGACCCTGTCATGTATAATCCCCAAGCTTCCCATAATTTGAAATCTATACGCGCCCCCTCCAGAGGTATAAAGAGACACCATGCCCTTCACTAAATCCCCAGCTTCCCATAATCTGAAATCTATACGAGCTCCCCTAACAGGTGTATAAAAGCACCAGTCCGACCCCTGTCACTTTTATAATCCCCAGCTTCCCATAATACATGAAATCTATACAACGTCCCCTACACAGAGTTTTAAAAAGAGACACCAGTCCGCCCTGTCACTATATAATCCCCAGCTTCCCATAAACATTAAATCCATACGAGCTCCCCACACAGGTATTAAAGACCCCAATCCGACACTGTCATTTATAATCCCCAGCTTCCCAAAATACATGAAATCTATACAACGCTCCCCTACCGAGTGTATAAAGAGACACCAGTCCGCCCTGTCACTATATAATCCCCTGTTCCCATAACCATTAAATCCTACGACGCTCCCTCACAGGTTTTAAAAGGGACCCAATCGACACTGTCATATTTAATCCCCAGTTCCCTAATACTGAAATCTATATGAGCTCCACAAACACAAGTGTTAAGAGAACCAGTCGACCTGTCACATTAATCCCCGCTCCCAAATACATGAAATCTATACAACGCTCCACTACACAGAGTGTTAAAGAGACACCAGTCCGACCCTGTCACTGTATAATCCCAGCTTCCCATAATACATGAAATCTATTACGACGCTCCCCTACAGAGTGGTATAAAGAGACACCAGTCCGACCCTTGTCACTGTATAAATCCCCGCTTCCCATAATACATGAAATCTATACGACGCTCCCCTACAGAGTGTATGAAGAGACACCAGTCCGACCCTGTCACATATAATCCCCAGCTTCCATATACATGAAATTATACGACGCCCCCACAGAGTGTAAAGAGACACCAGTCCGACCCTGTCACTATATAATCCCACAGCTTCCCATTAATACATGAAATCTATACGACGCTCCCCTACACAGAGTATTAGAGACACCAGTCCGACCCTGTCACTGTATAATCCCCAGCTTCCCATAATACATGAAATCTATACGACGCTCCCCTACACAGAATGTATAAAAGAGACACCAGTCCGACCCTGTCACTAATAATCCCCACTTCCCTAATACATGAAATCTATACGACGCTCCCCTACAGAGTGTATGAAGAGACACCAGTCCGACCCTGTCAACTATATAATCCCCAGCTTCCCATAATACATGAAATCTATTCACGCTCCCCTACAGAGTGTATAAAGAGACCCAGTCCGACCCTGTCACTATAAAATCCCAGCTTCCCATAATACATGAAATCTATACGACGCTCCCTACAGAGTGTATAAAGAGACACCATCCGACCCTGTCACTATTAATCCCACTTCCCATAATACATGAAATCTATACGAGGCTCCCCTACACAGAGTGTATAAAGAGATACCATCCTCCAGGGGCAGATGGGATCAGAGTCATCCTCTCCATCCAGGAGCAGGTTTAGGCTTCCAGTGGAGGTTAATACATCTCCCTGAGCCCCGAACCTTCAGGCTGATTTCAGTGTTAGACGAGGACAGTAATTATTTTAAAAAGCACATTTAAGAGAGTTTCATCAATTTTTTTCCTCTACATATTGATCATTAAAGGAAATCTATCACCATGTTTTTGCTTCTCCATCTGAGAGCAGCGTGATGCAGGAGCCGAGACCCTGATTGTAGTGATGTATCACTTACTTGCTTGCTGCACTTTCAGTAAAATCCCTATTTTAATCTGCTGAAGATCTAGCAGTTCTCTGAATGCTGAACTCTGTATAACTCCACTCACACCACTGATTGGCCTGCTTTCTGTGATATATGCAGAAAGCAGCCAATCACTGGTGGAGGTGGGGTTATACAGAACTCTTGACTATAGGGACTTCATGACAGCAGAATTTACTTGTCCTGTATGATAAATCTCCTGTGATAAAACAGTAATTTTATAAGCTACAGCAGGCAGCCCAGTGACACATCACTGGAATCAGGGTCTCTGTCTACATACAATGAACTCTAGAATTTGGTGTAAAAAATAAATTTGCCGCCAGAAGACGATGAGGAAATAGTGATACTGTTCAGTTGTCCTTTAGCGCCAGCACAGAATGGATTTATTATACAGCATTATTCATATCCGTGGATTTTCGGTTACTGCAGAGTAAACAGCCGTCTGGAGGCAGAGCAAGACATAAAACCACACTGACACGAGCATCATGACAAAGGACACCCTATGTCTCTAGTATTCTTCAAAGGCTATAGCAAAATATTTTGTTGTTGTTTTTTTATTTTTTTAGCTGGAGAACCTCCTTAATTGTGACCACAAATTCTCTCCCGTTGGCAGCAGACCTTGTCTGTAATCCCCCGTCTCACAATCACAGAATTACCTCTAAGGAGTCATACTCACTGGCGCCGAAACGGATGAATCAGACGAAAAAAAAATCGGATTCAAATCTGACCAATGTAGTCAATGGGTGAGTTCTCATTTGCGATTTTTTTCTCATCAGAAATTGGTGTGAGGAAAAAATCGCAGCATGCTGCGATTTGATGCGATTTTATATGATAATCGCCAATGCAAGTCATGGGTGCGAGAAATCATCGCACAGCACTCGCACCATGCATTGCTGTCCGATTTGTACGCACCAGTCTCCTTTGAAAAAGCCGGCAATTCATCCCCGGTACTGAAAATCACACTGACAGCTCACAAAACACTAGATACATACACATAGAATACATATATATATATATATACATGTCATTGTGACACATACATATATAATATTTATAGTTCATACACTTCTACATACTGTAATAGCTGCTAAATTCAATTGCCGGCTTTTGTGAAATCACAGAAGCCGACATGAAATGATACATTGTTTCCACACAGTTAACCATGTCATTTCATGTATTTTGATATATGGTTTTAACTTACAATTAATAAGTGTATGTGTGCAAATTTCGACATGTAAGTGTAACACCCCTCAGGGCTACCACGGTACGCTGGGTGTTATGGGGGGTCTCACCTCTTTAGGGCGCAGTGCCTCCACCCGAATCTTGATTGGAGCTCTCTCTAGGACTGCAGAAGGACTGTTATCTTCTGCCAGGGACTGATTCGGGAAACCTCTGCCTATAGCTCAGTACACACTCACCCAAAACAGGAGTAAAACTGTTTAACTGGTTTATGGATATGCAGCAGAAATGAAGTGTATTTAAAGAAACAACATGCAATACAGGTAACGGTGCTCTATAAAAATCATATACACATCACAACCTAATTCTTTCCCCAACCCTGCAAATATAACGTAGCAGGGTTCCCCTTTTCTTGTATTAACCCAGTCCAAACGTTGGGGCCCAGTTGCCGCGGATGTTGGCGCGCAAATTTATAACCGTTGGTGCACTTAGATGCTCACGAAGGTAAATAGTCTGGGGCGTAGTGTACTCACTGTAACGGGCTGGTTGAACCACAAGTCTCGAAAAGGGGCACTCACGGTGCGTCTCCACCGGTGGTAGTTTTCCCTGGACCCCAACTGGGGGCGGCAGGATTCAGGCCTTTATACGGTGGGAGTGCCGGTAGAACTCTCCGAGTCCTTAATGTTGCTTGCTTCACTGATGACCGGGCTGCGCTCTCTCCAGATTCGCAGGTATATCAGAGGGGACTGGAACGCTCCGCTCTTTAGAGGAATACAAGTCCACAGCGCTCCATCTTTTACATGAACCATCCGCTCTCTCACTTTCTTTCACTTCCTCTCCAGCTCCCTCCCCAAGTTCCTCCTCCCTCCTATCCCTCCAAGCTGTGTCATCTGACTGAAACAAGGGTCCATGGGAATTGTAGTCCCCCGCAGCTCAGGGAAAAAACATTAATGTCTGAAGGTCCTGTTTAACAGCAGCTGCAAAACTCTTCTTAGTGTCTGTAAATCCCAGTATACCAGTAGCTGCTCTGACAGTTCCATGTGCAGGTGTTACATTCTCCCCCTAGTGAGTCATTGAAAGTGTCCCATCACGACATGAGGACTCACCACCTGAAACATGAATGGGGGTTAAGGCATCCTGACTAACACCAAATTTACATGTATACAAACCACCTCCTGGACACATGGAAGATACCGAGAAATAAGGCCAAACAGAATTTGAATTTGGGTGTATCAACTTGGGGACCTCAGTGGTATGTCCCATTCTGTCATAAGTCAACATCATGGGTGGCCTAATGTCCCGCTTGGGACGAGTGTGTACCGAGGGGCCCACCTCCTCAGTCCCCGACTCTTGTCTCTCAAGAACGGGCTCCACCAGGTGAATCTCTTCATTCAATAAATGTCCCTCTTCTGAACTTTCCTCCAATTGTGGGCGGGGTGCACTCGCCTCCTGACAAATGTCCCTTTTCTTTGTTTCTACTTCAGGGGTCTGGTTTTCAGGGTCTACGCCCATGGGGCATGGGTCCTCGATCCACCTGTAGCTCCATTGACAGTCAGGTCCCCATTCATCCCCAGACTCGCTGTCACATCCTCCTGAGGCAACTCCAGTCTGGGGTGGGTTTTACACCTTGGACTTCTCCTATTGCACTGAAGACTTGTATGACCTCCTTGAGTTGGCAATGGGGGTAAAGGGATGTTTTTTCCCACAGGCAACAGATGATGTCGATGATAGGTTTTAACAGCTCCACCCCTTTTTCGGGCTTCACTCTGTAGGCCGGAACACCGGGCAACTTCTCCATCACCACGTAAGGGTCAGGACACCACCGATCAGCAAGCTTGTGCTTCCCAGGAAGGCCCAAAAGCTGAATAAGAACTCTGTCTCCAGGTAGTAAAACTTGTTCTCGAACCCTACAGTCGTAGCGAGTCTTATTGCGCTTCCCTGACCGACCAGAGGCCTGCTCTGCCAATTTGTAAGCTTTTGTCAAATCTTCTTTTAGCTGGGACACATATTTTAAGTAGGTCTTCCCATTAGAACGGTCAATGGATGTCCCAAAACTAATATCCACGGGTAGTCGGGCTTTTCTTCCAAACATGAGGAAATAAGGAGAATATCCAGTTGACTCATTTGTGGTGCAATTGTAGGCATGAACCAACTGGCTCACATGCCTGCTCCAGTGTCCCTTCTTCCTGGGATCTAAAGTGCCTAACATGTTCAGAAGGGTACGGTTGAATCTCTCAGGTTGAGGATCCCTTGGGGGTGATATGGCGTGGTTCTGGATTTCTTGATCCCACAGAGAGCGCATAGCTCCTTGATTAGTCTACTTTCGAAATCTCTTCCTTGATCGGTATGGATGCGGGCAGGCAGCCCGTAATGTACAAAGAACTTCTCCCATAATGTTTTTGCCACAGTAATTGCCCTTTGATCTTTAGTGGG
Organism: Oophaga sylvatica; assembly: GCA_033576555.1. NCBI lineage: Eukaryota > Metazoa > Chordata > Amphibia > Anura > Dendrobatidae > Oophaga > Oophaga sylvatica. The sequence goes on along the minus strand of JARQOD010007258.1, from coordinate 34,346 downwards.
GTAGGCCTGGGCATATCGGGTGAAATGGTCAGTGACCACTAACACATTACTGACATTGCTTTCATCAGGCTCGATGGAGGGAAATCAATGCACACTAGTTCAAGTGGGCCATCGCTGGTAATGTTCACAAGGGGGCTGTTCTCAAAGGCAAGGTTTTTCTCAACACACCGGGAGCATGATTTGCAGTATTCTTCAATATCCGCTTCCATGCGAGGCCAATAGAATCGGTCGGCCACGAGACATCGTAGTCTTTTCGATGCCAAGATGTCCATGGTCATCATGCAGGGACTTCATGACCATCTTCCGAAATCGGGTGGGTAACACCAGCTGCCTGCGGACTCCTCCCTTCTGGCCCCTTGTCTCTCGGTATAGTAGCCCATTTTTTACTACTAGCGACTCTAGCTGCCGAGTCAGCAGGACAGACTCTCTGTTCTTAATGCATTCTTTTCGGCCTCCAGCCCCTCTTCACCCACCATCGAACTACCCCCACTGACTGATCCTCCTGCTGCGCCGTCCTGACTTGATTATGAGTCAGTTGAGGAGAGAGTCTGGGGTTACATTTGTCACTCGACAGTACGACAACGGGAGCGCTTCGCTAGATGCTCCTAAGAATTTAGCACAGCACTGCAGAGTGAGGGCATCAGTTCGATGTCTATGGCACAGAGTCTTCACCTCAGGGGCAGGGACCTCTATCCATCCTCCTTCTTCTTCCTCATTTAAAGGTTCACTAGGCAGGCGAGAGAGTGTGTCTGCATCAATGTTACTGATCCCTGGTCGATATTTTAAGCTGAAATCATACAGAGAGAGTGCGGCAAGCCACCGGTACCCCCGTGGCATCCAGTTTTGCTGTGGTTCTCACGTAGGTTAATGGATTGTTGTCGGTATGAACCACGAAGCGTACCCCATAGAGGTAGTCATGCAGCATGTCCACTACAGCCCATTTCAGAGCCAGAAACTCCAGTTTGTGAGCTGGGTAGTTGCGTTCACTGGGAGTCAATCCTCGACTAATGTAGTAAACGGGACGTAGACAGCCATCATGGTCCTGATAGAGAATCCCTCCTAGTCCGTCGAATGAAGCATCTATATGTAACACATATGGTTTACTGGCGTCTGCATAGGCCAACACTGGAGTTTGGGTCAAACATGACTTCAGTTTCTCGAATGCCTCGTCGCATAAGGGTGTCCATCTTTCCCAAAAGGTTCATTAACTCAGAAGTAGTCTCTTTTCCCTGACCTTGAGGGGCGGGCTGTCCCGCCAGAAGGGGGATACCCTGGGTAAGAGCAGTTAATGGCTTCGCAATCCGAGAGTACTGGGGTACAAATCTTCGGTAGTATCCACAGAATCCTAAAAAGGACCTAAGCTCCCCCAGCTTGGTGGGCTTAGGCCAGTTTACCACAGCCTCCACTTTGGCGGGGTCGGTGGAAATTCCTTCTCTGCTGACTATGTGCCCCACATATTTCACAGTCGTCTGGCAAATCCGGCACTTATCAAGGGACAACTTCAACCCAGCCTGCTTCAACCGATCCAGCACCTTGAACAACCGCTGGTTGTGTTCTTCCAGAGTCTTCCCAAAAACAATAAGATCATCGAGATAAACCAAGACCTCACGTAAGTGCATGTCCCCCACTACTTTGTCCATACATCTCTGAAAAGTGGCCGGAGCACCTGTCAGTCCTTGAGGCAGTCTTTGAAACTCGAAGAACCCAATGGGGCAGATAAAAGCGGTCTTCTCTTGATCTTCCTTTGACATGGGTATCTGATAGTAACCACTCCGGAGATCTAACACAGAAAACCATTGGCTCCCTTGCAGGCAATCTAAAGCTTCATCAATTCGGGGCACAGTGTACTGGTCAGGAACCGTACGTTTGTTCAAAGTACGATAATCCACACACATCCGAATAGCTCCATTTTTTTTTCGAGCAATCACAATGGGGGAAGCATATGGGCTACTAGACTCTATGATGACTCCTGTGTCTAGCATACCGCGTAGATGCTGCCTAACATCTTCGATATCCGCGGGGCCAATCTTCGGGATCTCTCTCGGAAAGGCTTTTGATCTTTCAACCGAATGCGATGCTCTACTCCTTGGGCGAGGCCCATGTCCCATTCGCCCAAGGAGAAAGCCGCCCCCCGCATCATCATGCCGTCGATGACTAGCCTCCTCTCTTCTCCTTTCAGCTCACTTCCTTCAAAACAAGGGTCAAAGCTTTCAGGCTGCAGTTCCCTCTTCTCATCCTCCGTCCTCACATCGGCTTCCAGACAGACTGGGTGGATGGATAGGGTCTGCGAGTACTTTTCTCCCCCAGCTTCACGACACCACTGAGCTAACGTACGGAAAATGTTGGCATTTGTTCCCACTATGACAGGTGTGGGTCTCTCATCTGCCTCTGCCTCCGGGCAGATTAGCGCTATAATGGGTATCTCTTTATCCACTCCAACAACAGTCTCTGGGAATCGTAGTGTCACGGACACGTATCCTCGGTAGGGATAGCTGTGTTCACTCAGTCCCCACACCACGAGTCCAGACAGCGGTTTCAGAGGCACATTGGATAAATATCTTTTATACCATCCTTCAAAAATGATGGACACTTGAGATCCGCTATCCAGCAATACTTAACAAGATTTACCATTGATATATGCGGGGACATGCGGGGCTGGTCCCACTAACCCTTCAGGCAGTGTTTTCGATGAGGCACTATTGGATGGAGAGGTAGAGTAGGTCTTAGTTGCTGATGGGGGCTCAGTATGGGGTTCTACTGGCCCCCTTTCCGTTTCCCGACTGCCTCGGAGGGAGGTGGGGAGAATGTGAAGAGTTCTTTGAGCTCCACCTCTTTGGACACTGACGAGCTATATGGCCCGGACTCCCACAGACAAAGCACCCTTCTGGTTTCCTACTTTCCACTCTACACAGGTCATCATTCTTTCTTCCTGAAGCCAGGGTCTGCTTCTCGGCTACCTCTGCAGCACTTTGTAACCGCTGTATTGTCTTGGCCTGAGCACTTAACAATTGAGTAATCTGCTCCCCTGTTTCTCGATGACTTTCAGCAGCTCCCTCTCTCGGCAGTCGGCTGCTGGCTTCAAGGCAACAGTAGTCACCCGAGGGGAGGTCTTCTCTCTTGCGGCCAAAATAACCTCTTCCTTGCGAACTTCCTTAAGCAACTCATGAAAAGAACCAGGAATCTTCTCTTTATCACAAGACCTCATCCGCTGAGCAATTGGATCATGAGTGAGAGCTCCTCTGAGTACTTGGTCCAGACGACACTGATCAACTTCTTTAGGGCTGACTCCACCTTTAGATACTATTCTATGAACCATCTTATCCAATCGGTATAGATAGTCGGACATCTTCTCATCTGGTTGTTGGTAGGTGGTACGAAGTTTATAGAGTAGATCAGTAGCATCTTCAGGGGATCCAAAAGCATCTTCTAAAGCACTCATATAATCTTGATAAGTTGCTAGTGGCTTGCTCCGCCAAGCAGCCTGCACCACTTCCATAGCAGTACCCTTCAAACTTTCTACTATTCTCTGCTTCTTCACGGCATCAGTGCACTGCCACTCTTCTAAGCACAGTAAAGTGACATCCCTCCAAGTATCATATTCTTCTTCTCCAGCAGGGTGGGGAGGGCACCCGAGAAGGTTCTTAAACGACGGTAGTTCCCTTCTGGCTGCATCTTTGCAAACTGACTGACTAACTTTTCCATAGCTGTCATAAGCACATCAACAGGGGCCGCTGTCTCTTCAGGACTGGTTCTAAGGGGAGTAGAGGGCGGACGTATACTAGTCTTCCTAGACTGAGTGGTTGATTCCTGTTGCCGGGTCTCAACTTCGGACTCATTAGGCCAAGTGATCTTCCATTGTCGACCATACTCTGGGGACACGGCTATCATGGATGGGAAGTAATCTTTCCTCAAGATCTGCCCGGTTGAGATCAGGGCTATGGGTAACTGTCCCCCCTTTTCCTTTCTGCGGTCGACCACTTCAGGGTGGGCAAGTTCAGTGAGTCGGTTAACTATTTTCAGTATCTCTTCATCAGATGCATCACAGAGCTCACCACTCACTGCAAAGCTTTGTCTAGCTGTAACATCCATCTCTTCACACCACAAATATACTTCTCGCTCTGTTAAAGTCTCCATAGTAAATACTCCTGTGTTAGTTCTGTATCTCAGCAGTGCCTCCACTGTAACACCCCTTCAGGGCTACCACGGTACGCTGGGTGTTATGGGGGGTCTCACCTCTTTAGGGCGCAGTGCTCCACCCGAATCTTGATTGGAGCTCTCTCTAGGACTGCAGAAGGACTGTTATCTTCTGCCAGGGACTGATTCGGGAAACCCCTGCCTATAGCTCAGTACACACTCACCCAAAACAGGAGTAAAACTGTTTAACTGGTTTATGGATATGCAGCAGAAATGAAGTGTATTTAAAGAAACAACATGCAATACAGGTAACGGTGCTCTATAAAAATCATATACACATCACAACCTAATTCTTTCCCCAACCCTGCAAATATAACGTAGCAGGGTTCCCCTTTTCTTGTATTAACCCAGTCCAAACGTTGGGGCCCAGTTGCCGCGGATGTTGGCGCGCAAATTTATAACCGTTGGTGCACTTAGATGCTCACGAAGGTAAATAGTCTGGGGCGTAGTGTACTCACTGTAACGGGCTGGTTGAACCACAAGTCTCGAAAAGGGGCACTCACGGTGCGTCTCCACCGGTGGTAGTTTTCCCTGGACCCCAACTGGGGGCGGCAGGATTCAGGCCTTTATACGGTGGGAGTGCCGGTAGAACTCTCCGAGTCCTTAATGTTGCTTGCTTCACCTGATGACCGGGCTGCGCTCTCTCCAGATTCGCAGGTATATCAGAGGGGACTGGAACGCTCCGCTCTTTAGAGGAATACAAGTCCACAGCGCTCCATCTTTTACATGAACCATCCGCTCTCTCACTTTCTTTCACTTCCTCTCCAGCTCCCTCCCCCAAGTTCCTCCTCCCTCCTATCCCTCCAAGCTGTGTCATCTGACTGAAACAAGGGTCCATGGGAATTGTAGTCCCCCGCAGCTCAGGGAAAAAACCATTATGTCTGAAGGTCCCTGTTTAACAGCAGCTGCAAAACTCTTCTAGTGTCTGTAAATCCCAGTATACCAGTAGCTGCTCTGACAGTTCCATGTGCAGGTGTTACATAAGGGTTAATTAAAGGTGTAAATTCGTTGAAAAAAAATGCGTGGGCTCCCGCTGTATTTTCTCCACCAGACAGACAAAGCAAGCGAGTGGGGGCAGATAATAATAGCCTAGGGAGGGTACATTTTTTTTGTGCCCCCCCTGGCTACTAACATCTGCCCCAGACACTCCAGAAAGGGCAAATCTCTAATTAGATTAGCCCTTTCTGGCACTTTGCCCGTCTATTCCCATTGCCCTGTAGCGGTGGCGAATGGGTTAATAAGGGTTAAAGCCACCTTGCAATTGAAAGGTCACTTTAAGCCAGGTTAATAATTGAGAGCTGTCAATTAGACAACTATCAATTATTAATCCTATTGTATGATAGAAAAATCAAACACACACAGTTTAATAAAAAAGAAGTTTAATTAAATAATCACACAGTTTTTGACCATATTTTATTTTCCTGCTAAAACCATTTCCTGTAATAAAAATAAAATAAAAAAGCAAATTATTCTTACCTATCCGATGCACAGTCAGGTCCCACGCTGTAATCCATCAGAAAGGGTTAACAGGTTACAGCTTGCAGGGAGCTAATGCTGTCTGCTAGCTGTAACACCCCGAATGAATAACTTCCTCTCCCAGCGAAAGGAGAGGAAGTGATTAATGAGTGGAGCTTAATTGATTTATTGCCACTTTCACTTCAGTGACCTGACCTAAAGTGAAAGTGGGACGCAATCAATTAAGCTTCATTCATTAATCACATCCTCTCCTGTCGGCAGGAGATAAGCTCATTCATTCAGGAGCTTTCAGCTGAGCTAGTTAACTGATTGCTAGTTAACCCTTTGTGAAGGATTACATCGTGGGATGTGACAGATCGGCGGAATAGGTAAGAATAATGTTGTTTTATTATTTTTTCTTTATTATAGAAGATCAAGGGCTTCGCAGGGATTAAGAGTTAAATAAAAGATGGTCAAAAAAATGTGTTTTTATTTCATTAAAATTATTTATTCTTAAAGTGTGTGTGTGATTTTTTTATTTCCTTCAATAGGATTAATAATTGATAGTTGTCTAATTGACAGCTCTCAATTATTAACCTGGCTTAAAGTGACCTTTCAATAGCAAGGTGGCTTTAACCCCTTATTAACCCATTCGCCACCGCTACAGGGCAATGGGAATAGACGGGCAAAGTGCCAGAAAGGGCGAATCTAATTAGAGATTTGCCCTTTCTGGGGTGTCTGGGGGCAGATGTTAGTAGCCAGGGGGGGCACAAAAAAAATGTACCCTCCCTAGGCTATTATTATCTGCCCCCACTCGCTTGCTTTGTCTGTCTGGTGGAGAAAATACAGCGGGAGCCCACGCATTTTTTTCAACGAATTTACACCTTTAATTAACCCCTACATGTCTGAAATTTTGCACACATACACTTATGTAATTGTAAGTTAAAACCATATATCAAAATACATGAAATGACATGGTTAACTGTGTCTAAACAATGTATCATTTCATGTCGGCTTTTGTGATTTCACAAAAGCCGGCAGTTGAATTAGCAGCTATTACAGTATGTAGAAGTGTAAGAACTATAAATAAATACATATAATATATATATATATATATACATATATATGTCACAATGACATATATATTATATGTGTATTCTATGTGTGTATATGTATTGTTTCTATTCTTTATTAAAGCTGTCAGTGTGATTTTACAGTATAGCCAGGGATGAATTAGCGGCTATTATACTATGTAGTAGTGTATGACCTATATAATATATATATTATATATATAATTATTTGCTTTTTGTGTACATTTTTTTTTTACAATGTGATTTTTACATGACTTTTTACATAGAGATAACTGCTCTATGTAAAACTTCATGTTAAAATCGCATTGCATACAGATGAAAACTGAAGGAAAACGCATGGTGCGATTTAAAATCGCATCAAAATCGCATGCCTTTTTACAACAAATGTACCGTTTTTCCTGCAGAAAATGGACCGATTTTTTTCCAGCCAGTGAGTATGAGCCCTAAGGCCATTTTTCCACAGTGATTATTTGATGAGTTTCTGAGACTGCAGATTTATTGCAGTATTTCATGCTTTAATTAACTACATTAGGTTACTTATGGGATTTTATTTATTGCATTTTTGAGTGTTTATTTTATGTGTTTGCATCACATTTTTTTTATCTTTGCTTTTGTTTCTTTTTGGATATCGTGTTTTAAATAAAACTACTTTTGTAAACTTCTTGCCTGTTGAGCTTTGATAAAGCTTTATTGATAATGTGTGGATAACATCTATTTTCATTGCAGAAACGCAATGGAAACATATACGTATGTATTTTTTATATCCTGGTTTTCTGCATCTCATTAAAGTCTATAGGGAAAACCCGCAAATAAAACACATATTAACTGCAAGATAAAGTGACAGCTGAAGATTTCAAAAACTCAATGCATTTCCAATTCTTTAGTGTTAAAAAATGCCCATGGGTGTGAGATTCCCATACATTTGAGAAGCCAAAACATGCAATGTGTAAGACAGTCGTCTGAACCCGTTTACATATTTTTTAATGGGTTTCAAAGATGAAGTTGTGACTTCCTTTCTCTATTTTTGCATAATAAAGTTTGGCTTTTAATAGAAGATTCTGATGCTGAATCACTTTTTTTGCTTCTGCCGACCTCTCGCCACATTACAAGTCTCCGGGCACGGATCTTCTTATGACTTTTTTTTGCCTTTTTTATTATATACATGTCACTCACTTGCTGGAACTGTAATATATTTTTTGCCATGAAAATATACAGCAGAACTTCACCTAAATGAGTGCGTCTCACGCTTAGATGCAGCAGCTGGTTGTAAGTGAGGTGAGGACAGGAAATCATAGGAGTGATCACGTCTTTCCTGGGGAGGGTGAGGAAAGGACAGTTTGTTTTTTAAAACCACAACACCTAACACTTACAACCTCTGCTGCTTAACTGCAGCTCACGCTGTCAGATCAGTCAGTGAGGACTTAGGGCTAGGGTTGAGCGATACTTTCCGATATCCAAAAGTATCGGAATCGGAATGGTATCGCCGATACCATAAAAATATCGGCGATACCCGATACCGATACCGGAAGTCCCATGTAAGTCTATGGGAACAAAATATCGGAATTAAAAAAAACCCATTCTTGCCTTGTTGGTTAATTGTACATGAAGGAAAACAACAAAGAGTAATGTAGAATGTATTGGGGGAGGTTGAGGAGACATTAAAGGCATACATGTTTAACCCAATCCAATGGAATAGCATTAAAATTTTTTTTTTGGAAATACGTTTGGATTGACTAACAAATTGACAATGTTGTTAACCTTTTTTCTATTTTGGCAAATATGTATGTTTCACAACTTCCATGCTCTTCACCTTTTTAACTTTTGACACACTTTCTCTTCATAATCTTCAGCAGCATCATCTTTGTCATAAAATTATTCTTCATCTTCACCTTCTTTATCTTCTTCGTAAACTTCTTGTTATTCATCTTTTTGTTAACATTACTCATATTGTTCTTATTAAACTATTATTCTTCTTCATATTCTACATTTTCATCTTCTTCCTCTTCATCTTCTTCATCATATTCTTATTTGTGACAGAGATTCCTGTACTTGTAATCTGTCAAAGTATGAATTTTTCATCCTTCCGTTCTTGCTGTCACAAAAGATTTAAATTACAACAGTATTTGTCCGTGTTCAGTTTAGCCTGCAGCAGCAGGCAGTTTCCAGGGGCACCACGAGGAGGAACGGACTCACCCCCATACACTGCTTAGTCTTCTTCTGCTTAGAATTTAGAGCATATATTTTGCTCTTCATTTTGGTCTTATACTTCATGTTCTTCTGCTTTTTGATCTTCTGCTTATTGTTCTTCTGTCTCTTGTAGTTTGTCGTAACCTTATTTTTCCTGTTGGTGATCTTCTTCTGGGTAATCTTATATTTCTTCTTTGTGATGGTGTTCAGGCTGGTTGGCTTGATGCTCGTCGTCCTTGGGGTCGTCATCTTCTTCGGGGTGGTCTTTAGGGTCGTCTAACTTCCGAGAACCAGTTGACGTTACTGGAACCCGGACGGGTAGCATAAGGTACAAGAGCCAATGCAAGTAACGAGGACCAGCTGACTGTGCTGGAACCCGGAGGGGCAGCAGAAGGAAAAGAGCCAATGGCACAACCGAGGACCAGCTGACGTTACTGGGACACGGTTAATAAGCAGGAGGTACCTGTGCTCCAAAGCACTACCAAGGACCAGCAGACGTTGCTGGAACTCGGATACCGAGATGGAGGCACCTAGGCCAAAGGCACTGCGGAGAACCAGCTGACGGTACTGGAACCCGGACGGGTAGCAGAAGGTACAAGAGCCAATGCAAGTAACGAGGACCAGCTGACTGTGCTGGAACCCGGAGGGGCAGCAGAAGGAAAAGAGCCAATGGCACAACCGAGGACCAGCTGACGTTACTGGGACACGGTTACTAAGCAGGAGGTACCTGTGCTCCAAAGCACTACCAAGGACCAGCAGACGTTGCTGGAACTCGGATACCGAGATGGAGGCACCTAGGCCAAAGGCACTGCGGAAAACCAGCTGACGGTACTGGAATGCGGACGGGTACCATAAGGCACCCATGAAAATGTAAGTTGACAGGCCGCAAGCCGTCTGCAGTTACCGAATCACACAGTCCTACAGTGGGTGCTTGTCCTATTTTCACAACGGAAAGAGCCTTTATCTACATATTCCACAGCACACATAGGAATCACCTAAACTGCAGGCACCATAGAGTCGGATAACCGGAATGCAACATGACAGGACAACTTCAGGCTAATTTACGTTGACACTGCCAGGAAACAGCTGTCGTGCTGTAACCAGGGTGGGCATGAGTCAGTACCCGTGCCAATTACTTCCGAGCAACAACTGGCGGTGTTGGAGCCCAGGGATGAGAGGAGGACAGGGTGGAGGCAGCATGACTTTTTGTCGTACACACAGCAGGGGAACAGCTGCCATTACTCAACACCAGTAACACAGGAGCAAGTGTTGACTGTGCTAACAGCACTTACAGGCAACAACTGGTGGTGTTGGAGCCCAGGGTCCAATGCATCGACTTCAATTGCTTCCACCTCCTCTCAGGACCACAGCACTGTTGAGCAACCATCTGTCTCTTCACCGCCTGCCAAATTGCCCAGTCAGTCAGAGAGTTCTGTACAGGAGCCAGCTGAGTCTCTGCTTCTGTTCTCAGAATCTGTTGGTTTGCAAACAGGGGCCCAGCCAAGCAGCATTCTGGAATGTGAAGAAGAGGGAGTATGCAGTGATGCGCAACAGCTGTGTCTCTCTGAATCTGAAGAGGCGGTTGAGACAGTGCCGATGGTCAGCACACCACAGAACGCATCTGATGATGATGAGACTCAGGTGCCAGTTTCTGTTGAGCATGGTGGTGGCCAGACCACCCAACAGCAGCAGGTGTTGTAAGAAGTTAGTGGAGATGATGAGGTCCAAGACCCAACATGGCGTGAGGAACAGGAAGGTGGTGGTAGCAGCTCTGAGGAAGCGATTGCCCCAACGGTACAAACAGGGGAGAGTTAGGCTGCATACTCTGTTGCCTGTAGCCTCCATTTTGGCACCTGTTCGGATTTCTCTTCCAAAAGTCTAAACGGACGCTCCCAGGACTTGCACTGCGTGGTCCTTTTTTAACACACTTGCAGATGATATTTGCTATGTCAAATGCAAGCTGTGTAATCAAAAAGTAAAAAGAGGTAAAGTGTCAGTAACCTCAATACCACAAATATGTCTAAAATAGTGCGTAGAAAACACGTAGTTGAGTTACAAAGACACACTGAAGATGTACAGTCTATAGAGAATCACAGCACAAGTTTAACTGCATATGTCATGGTTAAATTTGAAAATTTTATTGCACACTTGATGTGAAAAAAGAAAATAGCTATGAGACGACTGACTGACGTTTTGGGCAACGCAGTGGCCTTTATCAAATAGTCGCTGGAAGAGATAGAAAAATTTACAGTCAATGACAATGTATAATATATACAATATATACATAGGGTGAAGAATATATATACATAGGAATTAGGCAACATGTTAAACATTTGGGTGATACTGTAGAACACGGAGAATTACCCTCTAGGTATGCGGGTGGATAATGTAGTTTTTTGTTGATTTTTGTGAGTGTGTAGAAAACAGGGGTGATGGGGTATTGAATATTAAGGAATGTCATAGTCTTACAGTCTATGGTGATCAATTAAAGATGTTTTGTCAGGATACGATCAATTTTTTGACAGATGTAAAATGTAGGGTCACAATTTAGTTGTCTGTAGGTTAGGTTAACTCACAGTTGTCTATGAATTTCGGCAATAGATTGTGTCTTATTCATAATAACGATAGCACCCCCCTTATCTGCTGGTTTAATAATAATGTTGGGGTTATCTTTCAGAGATTTTATGGCTTGTTTATCTGTGGGTGTCAGGTTGTGGCGTATCGGGTGTAGGCCCAATCTCGGCAAACCATCCACGAGCACAGGCTCTGAATGCTGGCATTGCAAAACTCCTGTCCCTTGAAATGCTGTCATTCAGGCTGGTGGAGATTGACAGTTTACGGAACTTAATGGCATTAGCAGTCCCACAATACAATGTGCCAAGCTGATTTTATTTCAGCAGGCAAAAGCCGTCCCTGGTCTGCAAAACCATGTTGTTGAGGTTAAAATTAAACATGCGCTACTAAACTCCGTCAGTAGCAATGTCCACCTGACCACCGCTGCGTGGACCAGTACCCATGGCCAGGGACGATACCTTTCCCTTACTGCCCATTGGGTCAATGTTGTGGAGCCGGGTACAGATCTTGCGAGTGGCGCTGTACGTGTTCAGGCAACTACAAGGATTGCGGGAATCAAGTCTGTACACATTGACTCCTCCTTCTCCAGTTCCTCAGAAACATCGTTGCAGGAGCCGTCACGGTCTACCTCCACATGGACCCGTGAACGCTTAATAAGAATCTTTAGTTATATAGCGCCAACAGATTACGCAGCGCTTTACAGTTTAACAGTTTCCGAACACAAGTCATAACTAACAACGTTACCAATACAATAATGAAAGCAATATAATCCGCACACGCTCGTGAGAGCTTACAATTTACAAATATGTGGGGGAGATACAAAGTACAGGTGTTTATATACAATGGTATATTTAGAATGATGTCCCAGCCATTTTGAGGGAGTGAGGGATGGATGGAGATAGTGAATGGGCTACAAACACACACACTTACACATAGAATGACTTTGATTAGTGAAGGTGATAGGCCGCTATTATTATTATTGATTTTTATAGCGCCATTTATTCCATGGCGCTTTACATGTGAAGAGGGGCAAGTATAGACAAGTACAGTAAACATGAGCAATACAAGGCACACACAAGTACAGAAGGAGAGAGGACCCTGCCCGCAAGGGCTCAGAGTCTACAGGGATGGGTGAGGATACACTAGAAGAGGGAAGACCTTGAAGAAATGTGTTTTGAGTGAGCGCCCAATAACATGCAAATTGTGGATAGTTCTAATTTCTTGGGGTACAGCATTCCACAGTATTGGCGCAGCGCGGGAGAAGTCTTGGATTGGGGAGAGATGTTCTTTAGGTGTAGGCGGCAATAGCGGGCAACAGATTGTATATGGGAGGTGAAGGAGAGATTGGTGTCAAACATAACACCCAGACAGCGAGCCTGTTGACCGATATGAGGACAGACGTGGCCAAACGTCAACAGGCCGTCCTGAAATTAATTTCCATGGGGAATCAAAGCCACACAGCGCTGGAGCTCTGGAATGCCATAAAGCAAGAGAGCGACATGTGTATTTTGCCAGCAAATCTCCAGCCAGGCTTGGTAGTGTGTGACAATGGCGGAAATCTGGTGGCAGTTCTGGGCCTTGGCAACGTCACTCACATACCATGTCTGGCACATGTGCTAAACTTGGTCGTCCAGAGTTTTTTGAGGGACTATCCGGATCTTGATTCACTGCTGCACAAGGTCCGCCTACAGTGCGCTAACTTGCGACGTTCCACCATGGCCAGGTCGCGCATTGCAGCTCTGCAACGCAGATTTTGCCTTCCTGAACATCGCATCATATGTGACGTACCCACCAGGTGGAATTCCACGTTACATATGTTGGAGCGGTTGTGTGAGCAGCAGCCAGCAGTAATGGAGTATCAGCTGCATCAGTCGCAATCAACTCGCAATTTGCGCCGTTCACTTCACCACTACTGAGTGGGCCTCTACTATAATAATCTTTATTTATATAGCGCCAACAGATTCCGCAGCGCTGTACAGTTGAACAGTTTCATAACACAAGTCATAAGTGACAACGTTAACAATACAATAATTAAAGCAATATAAGGCGCCCCTGCTCGTGAGAGCTTACAATCTACAATGAGGAGGGGGAGCTCCAACGTACAGTTGTTTATATACAATGGTGTATTTACAATGATGGTCCAGCCATTTTCAGGGAGTGAGGGATGGATGGAGATAGTGAATGGGCTACACACACAGAATTACACATAGAATGACTTTGATTAGTGAATGTGATAGGCCGTTCTGAACAAATGTGTTTTGAGTGTGGAAGTAGGGCTGTTAATAGGGATGTTTAAGTCTCCAAGGATAAGGGTTGGTACTTCTGAGGACATGAAAGTGCGGCAGCCAGGCAGAGAAGTGGTCAAGGAACTGTGTGGGCGAGCCTGGGGTCCGATATATTACCGCTACTCTGAGGGAGAGGGGACGAAAGAGCCTGATGGTGTGGACCTACTAATTTGCAAAATCTTAATCTAAAATTTACATGTTACATATTTACATCTAGTATAAAACATTTAACCATTAAGCCTACTTACAGAACAAGGAAGTGTAAAAAAACTTGTATAAAACATTTAACCATTAAGCCTACTTACAGAACAAGGAAGTGTAAAAAAACTTGTATAAAACATTTAACCATTAAGCCTACTTACAGAACAAGGAAGTGTAAAAAAAACTTGTGCTTAAAAAAAAAAGTGAAAATAAAATGTGAGAAGGGCAGTGTAACAAATAATTTAGGAAAAGATAAACTAACATCAAGTGCTGTGTGCTGTGTAAGAGCCAGACACATTAACATTAAATCAGTCTGGAATAGCGGTGATTTTCTCCCCATAACCCGAGTAACATTCTGGGGAGAGGGGTGTAGAGTCAACGATCAGCAACTAGCTACGGTAGATCAAATACCTGAAAAAAAAAAAAAAGTTATTTAACATTCATAACATACATTTTATTTTATAAAAAACCCAAAAAAAATTATTTAACATTCATAACATACATTGTATTTAACCAAAAAAATAACAAATTTATTTAACATTCCTAAGATTATTTTTTTTTAAAACATAAAAACTATAATACACAGCAGGATCTTTAGTAAAAAACAGACTTACCACTGTAACCTCTTCTTAATCCTTGCAAGCTTCAACACAACGTTGACAAGGTACACAGCAGGGGTGATCGGTCTCCTAGACAACGAGCAAACTCCTTCATGTTGAGAGAGGCCACCATCTCCTTAGCTTTCAGGTACTTTTCTGTGGGAATGAGGTTGTCTCCAACCAGCCAGGAATATCCATTGAATGCCACACCATGGTTTGGTATTAGCACCCAGCCAGTACCAAAAGTGAAGCCAACCACAGTTCCCATTTCTCATGAACTTTATTTGATATACTGGCTGGCCAAACATTAGTTTCTCACAAAGGAGCTGAAGACCCTGAGTGGCAGTAGGTGCAAGTCTCTCCAGCATGACCTGTTTGTTAGATATTTAACGTCTACACACCTAAAGAACATCTCTAGAATCCGCCCTTTTCTCACCATGGAAACAACAAAAACCCTCACTGTAGCATTGATCCACTCCCGCCTGGACTACTGCAATGCTCTATTACTTGGCCTCCCCATTACTCGACTATCCCCTCTCCAGTCCATCCTTAATGCAGCAGCCAGGGTCATCCATCTGGCTAATCGGTACTCGGACGCGTCCGCTCTTCGCCAGTCCTTACACTGGCTGCACATTCATTATAGGATCCAATTCAAAGTACTGGTTCTCACCCACAAAGCTCTCCACAGTGCAGCACCCCCCTACATCTCCTCCCTCATTTCTATCTATCGGCCTAACCGACTGCTGCGCTCTGCAAATGACTTTCGACTAACCTCTGCAGTAATCCGTACCTCCCACTCCCGACTACAAGACTTCTCCCGCGCTGCGCAAATCCTCTTGAATGCTGTACCACAAGAAATTAGGACTATCCACAATTTGCCTGGTTTCAGGCACTCCCTCAAAACACATTTGTTCAGAGTGGCCTATCACATTCAATAACCAAAGTCGTTCTATGTTTAAGTGTGTATGTGGAGCCCATTCACTATCTCCATCCATGCCTCACTCCCTCAAGATGGCTGGACCATCATTGGAAATGCACCATTATATATACACACCTGTACTTTGTATCTCCCCCACCTCATTGTAGATTGTAAGCTCTCACGAGCAGGGTCGGCTTATTTTACTTTAATTATTGTATTGTTAACGTTGTTACCTATGACTTGTGTTTTGAAACTGTTAAAGTGTAAAGCGCTGCGGAATATGTTGGCGCTATATAAATAAAGATTATTATTATTATTATATCAGAGGGAGAAGAGGATTGGGCCTTGACAAGGTGCCCGATTGCATCTTAAGTGTTATTGAATGTTGGAGCCAGTCCACCGTATAAGAGCAGCCATACAGTGTCCAGGTACCTGCTTGGATTTCAATCAAAATGAAGACTACTTTGATGTACATGTACACCAATTAGAGAAAAATGACAAGGATGAGGCAGTAAGACACGTTCAGCAGAGTACAATCAGCATTGATTGAAGAAGTAACTTGAGCGTGATCAAAATTGAATAAATTAAAATCTCAGACTACAGTGAACACAAGTCTTAGCTGTGAAAGGGCTTTTTGTGTCCTTCTACAGTGTTTTTAACCAATGTATTGGATACGGATGGAAGCACGTCACACTATAATTTCAATTGAATTGAGCAGCAAGAATTACACTAAAGAAAAAAAAAAAAAAGAGTGTGAGAGTGACATGTGCAGATGCCTACATACAGCGTTGTATGCCGAGCAAACTGCAGCACGTCACCTGCACTCACACACACACCTTGCAGACCTGTGAAAAAAACACTGCAAGGCAAAAGGAAGATGTACACAGCGGTTGGTAAAGTAGCCTGCCTAAAGCACAGTACACAAAATCGCAATCTCTAACTGTCCCTCAGAGTCAGCAGAGCAGCGTTCTGTCCCAAACAGAATTAACAGCACAGTGACGCTAAAATGGCGGCTTTATCCGGCAACAATACCTTCCTTGTGTCACGGTTAGGGTAGCGTGTGTCTATTATATGAGTGTCTGTAAAATGTAACGTTACGCAGACTTATTCTGCCCTTGGGACGCAAAAAATAAGACAGCAGTAATCATTTACTGTATAAAACTCCACCTATGCGCAACAAAACAAGCACGTTCCCTCTTACGGTTCCTGCGCTGACATGTGAGTAGGGAGTTTGGAGACGTTCCTGAATTTATCCCAGGTATCCAAGCATATCAGGCCGATAGGAGAGCATTAAAACCACCCATGGTGGTGACTTAAATATGGTGAATCTAAACAGTGAAGAACTGTAGGTCCATGCGAATGAATGTGCGATCACATGACACACGTTTATAATAACCCTTGCTAGACACGAGTAACTTTGTAGACATTTTGACACACCTGAACCCAGATGGCAGTGAATATTAATTCTATTCGGCGCCACATGACTCTTGGTCCAGAATAGATTATATATTGCTAGCACACGAGCTATTAAGGGGAGTGGAAGAGGCAGATGTGCACAACGTCGCTAAATATGACCACGCGCCCGTATCAGTGACCCTGCCAGATATGGTGCAGATGGGGCCAAACCAAACTTGGCGCTTCCCGACCTATTTGTTAATGGATGAGAAGTTTCGACATCACGTGAAGCAATGGTGTTTTTAATATGTAAGGGATAATGGAGATACTAGGGATAAGCCGGAACTTTTATGGGCAGCAGGGAAGGGAGTAATGCGCGGGAAACTAATAGGTTATCAGACAACGCTAAAAAAGAAGATCGCGACAAACTACTCGCAGGCTAGCAGGATATTACGCGATAGGTACACGGCAAACAAGACAAGTTCATCAACACAGGTTAAAAATAGATGTAAGCAGGCTAAGGCTGACTTACACGTATGGGTATATTGACGAGAGAGAAGCAGTAATAACAATTATAGAGCCGATGTATATCGTTATGGTAGCAAATGAGGGAGACTATTAGCACGACTAGCGAAAGGAAATCACATTCGTCATCAACATATTACAGCGTTAACGAATAAACATGGGATCATGAACACAGACCCTCGAACCATAAACACCATTCTACAAGAATACTACTCAGACTTATATAAGGTGGAACATACGGATAGTGAGGAGGGTAACACCTTTGTAGATGGAATATGGTTACCATCCATCACAAACTATCAGCTTCTCCTTTGAAAAAAACAAATTGAGGTGACGGAAGTGACAGCGGCGATAAGTTACTTTAAATACGGGAAAGCTCCAGGACCTGACGGGTTTACAGCCAAATTATTTAAATTATTGAGTGAGGATATCCCGTCCACATTGGTACGCACCTTCAATCATATATTGGAGACAGGAGGGTTGCCCAGCCATTCAAACATGTCACACATGAAGTTGCTACTAAAACCAAACAAACCTTCACATCTGCCTGGATCCTATCGTACATTCTCACTCATTGACCATTATATCAAGATTTTGTCCAGGATCATGGCAGATCTTTTGAGTAGCATTGGTCCTACGCTGATAGGGCCATCACAAGTGGCCTTTGTTAGCTACTTTGTTGGCTACTATCAGTCTCACTATGCATAACACATGTGTGCAGTGGGCAGTATTACCTTTGCCTTCGGTGGAGTAGGAAAACCCCTCCCTATCGAAGTGTTAGTTGGGGAGAAGGAAGATTTGACACCGGGACCTGAATTGTAATACTTAAATGTGACAGGTGACAAATTTGTTAAGGCGCAACTCCGCGGCCCCTACGTTGAGTCTAGCCCGTGAAAATTTACTGGTTGTCAATGGGGAACCCCAACACCCCGGGGCAGCTACAGTATTTCAACAATTAGAGCTAAACCAAGATTTGCTGTATCAGGTTTATAAAATACATGTTGAAATTTTTTAACAATTGCTGCTACCGCAGTCATATCGGAGGTTGGTAATGGACTTAGCGCATGCGCATGTACTAGGGTGACATTTGTGCCAAAAGAAAACCCTACACAGAATTATACAACGGTTTTACTGGCAGGGGGTCTATCAAGAAGTTAAACGGTATTGTAACTCTTGTCGCATGCGCCAGGTACACAGTCCTCAGCCTCATTTAGTGAGTCCCTTGGTGCCATTAAAAATTTTAGAGGTCCAGTTTGAGAGAATACCCATGGATCTGGTGTAGCCGGTTAATAAATCAGCAAGGGGTCATCAACAGGGGCAATAAAAGGGCCACTGTGTGGGTCACCAGTTTTGAGCACACCCGAGTTCAAAAGAGAATTCATTGTCCAGACTGATGCGTCAGAGGTAGGTATGGGTGCCGTGTTGTCTCAGGACTGGAGCTTAACGGGGAGGAGCATCCCATTAGTTTCCTGAGTCGAAAACTTACTCCATCAAAAAACAGAGACAGCATTGTAGAGAGAGAGTGCCTGGCGATAAAGTGGGCACTGGAGTCGTTGCGCTACTATTTGTTGGGGATAACATTTTGTTTTGTAAATGATCATTCCCCTGTGACTGGCAGTGTTGTAGCCCAGGGAGTAGAGTTCAGGTGGTAGAAAGATGAACATAACAGGAGACTTGGAAAACGTTGGCAAACAGTTATTTAATCTGAAAACGGACAGGCAAATTCAGGTGAGATCCATGCCTTGTTCATTTTCAGAAAAATAAGCCGGTCTACATTGTCTGAGGATAGTCGCATGCGACGGTCTGTTAGTAAACCACCTGCAGCACTAAAGACGCGCTCAGATAATACACTGGCAGCAGGGCAAGCCAGCACCTCCAAGGCATACCACACATCAAATACAAATATAGCAGTAATAATAATATTATTAAAAAAAATGAAATTGCACACACAGTACACAGACACAGCTCATATGTGTGTATAAGAGAGAGTGTTTCTGTGTGTAGTTCATGCCTCTAGCCTAGAAGATCAGTCTTGCTAAAATCTTTAACACTGACCCCTGTTCTGTTCTTAAAATGGTGGCACTGCTGGGCTCAGTGAGAGGCATCAGATTGAACTAGGCTGTCCTGAGTCATTCTCAATAGAACATTTTGTTCAGCAGTTCATCTAGTTCATTTAGTTCAGAGGTCACATGATGCATTTCCTATCAGCTCCTCACAGGATAGGGTGGAGAAAAACTGAACTAAATGAACTAAATGAACTAATCTTTTGAACTAATCTTTTCAGTGAACTAGTTCATGGTGAACTAATCAACAAAATTAACTAGATTTCCCATCACTATGGTGTACACCTTGGTAACGCTGTCCTCTGGAAGAGCGTCACACTGATAGATTTTTGTAAATTTTAAATAGAAGAAAGCAGCAGCAATTTTTGAAAAATTACAAGGATGAGGCAGTGACAGACACTCAGGAGAGTACACGCTGCGGTGGTTGAAGTAAGTGGAGCGGGATCTACACTCCTACAAAAAAATTAAAGCTCAGACTAGAGTGAACACTGAAACACAACTGTTCACTTGCTGTGAAAGGCCTTTTTGTGGACTTCTATTATGTTTGCAAGCAATGTATTGTATTTTGATGGAAGAGCGTCACACTAATAGATTTTTGTAAATTTTAAATAGAAGAAAGCAGCAGCAATTTTTGAAAAATTACAAGGATGAGACAGTGACAGACACTCAGCAGAGTACACGCTGCGGTGGTTGAAGTAAGTGGAGCGGGATCTACACTCCTACAAAAAAATTAAAGCTCAGACTAGAGTGAACACTGAAACACAACTGTTCACTTGCTGTGAAAGGCCTTTTTGTGGACTTCTATTATGTTTGCAAGCAATGTATTGTATTTTGATAGAAGAGCATCACACTAATATATTTTTGTAAATTTTAAATAGAAGAAAGCAGCAGCAATTTTGAAAAATTACAAGGATGAGCCAGTGACAGACACTCAGCAGAGTACACGCTGCGGTGGTTGAAGTAAGTGGAGCGGGATCTACACTCCTACAAAAAAATTAAAGCTCAGACTAGAGTGAACACTGAAACACAACTGTTCACTTGCTGTGAAAGGCCTTTTTGTGGACTTCTATTATGTTTGCAAGCAATGTATTGTATTTTGATGGAAGAGCATCACACTAATATATTTTTGTAAATTTTAAATAGAAGAAAGCAGCAGCAATTTTTGAAAAATTACAAGGATGAGACAGTGACAGACACTCAGCAGAGTACACGCTGCGGTGGTTGAAGTAAGTGGAGCGGGATCTACACTCCTACAGTCATGGCCAAAAGTTTTGAGAATGACACAAATATTAATTTTTACAAAGTCTACTGCTTCACTTTTTCTAATGGCAATTTGCATATACTCCAGAATGTTATAAAGAGTGATCAGCTTAACAGCAATTACTTGCAAAGTCAATATTTGGCTAGAAAATGAACTTTATCCCCCAAAACACATTTCAACATCATTGCAGCCCTGCCTTAAAAGGACCAGCTAACCTCTTTTCAGTGATTGCTCCATTAACACAGGTGTGGGTGTTGATGAGGACATGGCTGGAGATCAATCTGTCATGATTAAGTAAGAATGACACCACTGGACACTTTAAAAGGAGGCTGGTGCTTGGAATCATTGTTTCTCTTCTGTTAACCATGGTTATCTCTAAAGAAACACGTGCAGTCATCATTGCAATGCACAAAAATGGCCTAACAGGGAAGAGTATCACAGCTAGAAAGATTGCACCTCAGTCAACAATCTATCGCATCATCAAGAACTTCAAGGAGAGAGGTTCCATTGTTGCCAAAAAGGCTTCAGGGCGCCCAAGAAAGACCAGCAAGCGCCAGGACCGTCTCTTAAAAGTGTTTCAGCTGTGGGATCGGGCTACCAGCAGTGCAGAGCTTGCTCAGGAATGGCAGCAGGCAGGTGTGAGTGCATCTGCACGCACTGTGAGGCGGAGACTCTTGGAGCAAGGCCTGGTCTCAAGGAGGGCAGCAAAGAAGCCACTTTTCTCCAGAAAAAACATCATGGACAGACTGATATTCTGCAAAAGGTACAGGCAGTGGACTGCTGAGGACTGGGGTAAAGTTATTTTCTCTGATGAATCCCCTTTTCGATTGTTTGGGACATCAGGAAAATGCCTCATTCGGAGAAGACAAGGTGAGCGCTACCACCAGTCTTGTCTCATGCCAACTGTTAAGCATCCTGAAACCATTCATGTGTGGGGTTGCTTCTCAGCCAAGGGAATCAGCTCTCTCACAGTCTTGCCTAAAAACACAGCCATGAATAAAGAATGGTACCAGAATGTCCTCCAAGAGCAACTTCTCCCAACCCTCCAAGAGCAGTTTGGCGATCAACAATGCCTTTTCCAGCATGATGGAGCACCTTGCCATAAAGCAAAGGTGATAACTAAATGGCTCAGGGAACAAAACATAGAGATTTTGGGTCCATGGCCTGGAAACTCCCCAGATCTTAATCCCATTGAGAACTTGTGGTCAATCATCAAGAGACGGGTGGACAAACAAAAACCTAAAAATTCTGACAAAATGAAAGCACTGATTTTGCAAGAATGGACTGCTATCAGTCAGGATTTGGTCCAGAAGTTGATTGAGAGCATGCCAGGGAGAATTGCAGAGGTCCTGAAGAAGAAGGGTCAACACTGCAAATATTGACTTGCTGCATTAACTCATTCTAACTGTCAATATAAGCTTTTGTTACTCATATGTTTGCAATTATTATATTTCTGTCTGTGATAAAAACATCTGTCAAACACACATAAAAACCAGAGGGCAGCAGATCAAGTGAAAATATAATATTTGTGTCATTCTCAAAACTTTTGGCCATGACTGTACAAAAAAATTAAAGCTCAGACTAGAGTGCACACTGAAACACAACTGTTCACTTGCTGTGAAAGGCCTTTTTGTGGACTTCTATTATGTTTGCAAGCAATGTATTGTATTTTGATGGAAGAGCGTCACACTAATATATTTTTGTAAATTTTAAATAGAAGAAAGCAGCAGCAATTTTTGAAAAATTACAAGGATGAGCCAGTGACAGACGCTCAGCAGAGTACACGCAGCGGTAGTTGAAGTAACTGGAGCGTGATCTGCACTCAAAAAAAACCAAAAAAAACACAGACTGCAGTGAACACTGAAACACAACTGTTCACTTGCTGTGAAAGGCTCCTTCGTGTACTTCTATAGTGTTTGCAACCAATGTATTGGATACGGATGGAAGCGCGTCACACTATTATTTCAATTACATGGAGCAGCAAGAATTACACTGAAGAAAAAAAAAAATAGTCTGTGAGTGACACGTGCAGATGCCTACAGACAGCGTTGCATACAGAGCAAACTGCAGCGTCACCTGCACTCACACACACCTTGCAGAGCTGTTAAAACAACACTGCAGGCAAAAGGAAGCTTTACACAGCCGGTGGTAAACTAGCCTGCCTAAAGCACAGTACACTAAATCGCAATCTCTAACTGTCCCTCAGAGTCAGCAGAGCAGCATTCTTTCCCTAACTGAGTTCACAGCACAGTGACGCTAAAATGGCGGCGGCGCCTTTTATAGTGCATTCTGACATCATTTCAGCAGCCAATCACAGCCATGCCATTAGTTAAGATGACCGCAGCATTACAGGATGTGCCCACACTTCATAAGATTCCTCATTGGCTGACTAAAATCACATTGCCTCTCAAAGAATTATGGGAACTTCCGATTCCGGTATACGATATATGAAAAATATCGGAGCTAAGTATCGGAATTCCGATACAGCGAATATCGGCCGATACCCGATACTTGCGGTATCGGAATGCTCAACACTACTTAGGGCGTCTCTTACATGGCGATATTTTACATCAGTATTTGTTATCAGACACCAGGAGTGGATCCAAAACACAGAAGAGGGGAAAGTAATTCAGTTATTTTTCTCTGTGTTTGTTCCTTCTGGTTTTTATGTTACAAATACTGATGTAAATTACTGCGCAAAATACTCAGTGTGAATGAGGCGAGGAAGCTGCTTGTAATCCTGTGATATACTGTGAGTCCTTACTCCGAGGATGAGCGCACACTCGCAGGTGCTGTGCTGTAATGCTTGTCTCCTCTTCTCCATCTTCATCACCAGAGCAGGAGCAACCCCTGGGGCAAAACTGCGGCCGGCAAATGTCCACATCTATGACTCAGTGATGTGTGATGGACCCCGACTCCCAAATAGAATGAATCAGACAGAAGCACAGAAAATAAATACACAAAGCATCGTAATTAGGTGTCAAATGTTCTCAACTTTATTTAAATTTACATGACACCGAAAATGGCACAACCCCCGACTCACGAAAAGTCACTCCCCAGCACTCAGGAGAGGAAAAACCCCCTGTGGTGGAAACCTCTAGGGAACCATGGCTGGAGGGCTGCCCTTCCCTTTGGCTTAGAGAGTTAGTGCCGATATATAACAGATGGATCGGCAGAATTTTACAATTTGTACATTTTACTTGATTTAAAGAGAACAATGTAATAAATAGACTATAAATGTGATAATCCGGATGTGGGAGAGATCTGACTGCGATATCTGGCTCCACATTGGTTGCTAGAATGAATTTGGTTGATCTGATTCCCCGGAGGATGAACCATTTCTCTTTTACAGATCCAGATCCAACTCTCAAGAATTTTTAATTTTGGTTACAGGGGTTGTTCATTATGGATAACCCCTAATAGAATAAATATCCCCTCGCCCTTACGTCCCCCTCCAAATTTATCACCAATTAAAGTAATAGATCCATCCATGAACTCCCTAACGAGAGCAGCTCTTGGTAGGGGGTAACAGAAGGGAATCCTGTTCTGCGGACCCCCCTCTGTTACCTTCTCATGCCCTGGTGGTGTCTAAAGCAGACAACCCCATTTCCCTGCTAGAACCTCCAAATTTCACCAAGATCGGCACATTACGTGGGGTGGTCAAGCTCAACGTCCTCAGGCGCATCAGTAATGGCGCTGATGGTGGCAGCGCGCACTTCTTTCATGGAATCTTCTTTATGACACTTGTTTATGACCTCATAACAGTTGTCATGGTTACTACAGGGGCTATTACTGATGCAGGGCCAAGTATTAACCCTTTCATCACTGGTAATTTGCTTTCATTACAGAGGCAATAACTGCACTTGTTACCAGCAGGCGCCTATCATTATGGCTTCATAAGAAATACAGATTACAGATTAAACGTGCCAGTGTTTCAGGAGTGCTGTGCACTTTTTAGACGCAGAGATTGGGCTTATGGCCGGGGTCACATTTGCGTGTGCAATGCGAGAAACTCGAGCATCAATACGCCAGCACTCGGGACCGGAGTGTGCGGCTGCATAGAAATACATGCACCCGGCACACTCCTGTCCCGAGTGCCGGCGGCAGTGGCAGGTATTGATGCTAGTTTCTCGCATTGCACACGCAAGTGTGACCCCGGCCTATAACTAGCACTTTACACAGAAAAAATAAGAGGAAATTACTTAAAATATTATAGGGAGTTGCATTTCAAGCAATATGGAGACATACAGTAGTTACTTGTATATAGGTTGAAAAATGACTAGAATCATAAAGTTCAAACTATCGTCACCAATATACATTTTCTACTGCTAGATTATTTATAACTCACAATGTCATGTTTTGTTAAAAAAGTATCCAGCCCTTTCTTAAAAGCTGTTATAGTATCTGCCATTACTCGCTCTTGTGGTCGACATTCCACAGTCTCACTGCTCTAACTGTAAAGAACCCTTTCCTGTTTAGCTGCCAGAATTGTCTTTCCTCCATGTGTAACAAATGTTCCATTACCCTTTGTAAGGTCCTGTAAAGTTATGTCGTGTGCCAGTGCTATGTATACTATGCAAAAGTACCAATACCTGGTTTAAATACAACAGTATCACTGTGCTTGATTGGCAGCAAACTCGCCTGACCTTAACCCCATAGAGAATCAGTGGGGTATTGTCAAGAGGAAGATGAGAGACACCAGACCCCACAATGCAGACGAGCTGAAGGCTGCTATCAAAGCAACCTGGGCTTCCATAACACCTCAGCAGTGCCACAGGCTGATCGCCTCCATGCCACGATGCATTGATGCAGTAATTGATGCCAAAACGAGCCACGACCAAGTATTGAGAGCATTTACTGAACATATATTTCAGTAGGCCAACATTTCGGATTTTAAAATCATTTTTTAAGCTGGTGTTATAAAGTATTCTAATTTACTGAGATAATGACTTTTGGGTTTTCATTGGCTGTAAGCCATAATCATCAACATTAACAGAAATAAACACTTGAAATAGATCACTTTGTAATGACTCTATATAATATATGAGTTTCACTTTTTGTGTTGAAGAAATTAAATAAATTAACTTTTTGATGATATTCTAATTTTGTGAAATGCACCTGTAGGTATAGTACAATGCCAAAGATTTCACTTCTTACATTACATGAGTGATATCGATAGTTCAGAAACCGGACAGTATAGTCCTCCATACAGTTTAATGGGCACCACATAGTGCTCTATACAGAATAATAAGCCCAATATATTTCTTCATACAATATAATGTGGCCCATAATAATGTTCCAAACAGTATATTGTGCCCCATATAATGCTCCATACAGAATAACAGACTTCATATAATGCTCCATACCAGAGGCGTAGCTAGGGGTTCAGCTCAGGGGGGGCGAAACATCTGAGTGGGCCCCTAACAGGAGGACATATCATTGAAGCAACCTGTGCAACTGTGTGGCCCAGCTACGCAGGCACACATAAAATCCAGGAGAGTGCACAGGAAGGTAACAGCAACGCTTGATATGCATTCACTGTCACTCACACTTTCAGACACACCCATCTGAGTTATAAGAGGGAGTGACACGTAGCTGAAGTAGTCAGTCAGCCAACCTAGGAGGGAGAGCAGTGGAATCTGGTTCCTGTCTCCGGACGGATCAGTTCAGTGTCAGTCCAGTCGGGACTTAGAGGATACTGAGGGCTGCTCAGCGAGCCCTAGAGAAAGCTGGCCTCGCCATTGAAAGTTACAAGTGCTTATGTTAAGAGCGTGAAGCAGGGCGAAGGGCGCAGTGGAGAAGTTAGAGAAGTGCAACAGGTATTGGATTACCTGCACTAAATTGCCGGACACCGGGGTCCGAAGCGTTGCTACAGTTTCAAGCTTAGTAACAAGAAAACCGGAGGCATCTGGACTACAGGTCGCAGAGAGCAGCCCTAAGTGTCAATACGTAACCGGAGTCAGGGAGAACGGGGACTTTGAGTCAAGTGCACGACAAAAGTAAGGACTTAGTTCTCACCACTTAGAAGGCTCCACCACAATGTTGGCCGGGCAGTACAGCTATTGAGAAAGCTGGAGATTCAGAGTTAACTTCGCTTCAGGCAAGTTGGACTCACCTACAATTGAAGTAAAGGAGGCCTCTAACCTGCTCAGCGGTTACCCGAATGTGCACTCTCCACCCCGACCAGCTCCCCGGGATCTGCTTGAACCATCTACCAGTAAAAGGTATGAAAAGAAGCTGTATTGTGTGTGACTGAATTCTTATCTACACTCTGCATCATCGTCACCATAGACTTCCAGGGACCAGTCTCACCTGTGGGAGACCCACCATCTTGCTGCCCCATAACATCCCCTGTGAAAGTCCTTATAGCAGCGCTGGTCCAACTAACCAGATACCACAGGTGGCGTCACGAACTACCTATCCTTAAAATCCCCTGTAAATATTCCCCATTGCACGACCGCCAGGGCCACGGACCGAGCCATCGCTACCAGTGACAACTCCCATAGATTTCCATGGGCTCGGCTCCGAGTACCCCATAGCCTTGGTATCCACAATTGTGGTGCGTGTCGGAACAATTTGGCGTCACGAACAGGATACGAAAGCTTGCAATTGTGAGTCCTGTGTGCCTATATTGAACTGTTTGGTGAAAAAGACTGTTTGCTGCATTTGGCGCCAAATACCGCCATTTTACTGCCATATTGGCGCCCTGAGGCGCTGGTGAAGAAGGTGGGCGTGCATTCGTGGGCGTGTACCCCCCCTGTGGCGCGAAAGATATGGCCGCCCTCTCCAAATGCTACTATAATGTGCGGTCCTGCCCCACTGCTAAAGAAATCCGCCTCCTCTTCATCCTCTATGCGAAGAGGAGGAGACGCAAATCCCGCCTCCACGGAAGAGACCAGATTGTTCCTGATGGAAGCTACAGTCTGGCCTGGGACGAGGTGGCAGAAGGACAAGAGCAGCTATGCAGTGGAGTGGTGGAGCGCAGGCCCTGCTCCCCAGATCGGGACACTGACCCTGCCATGCTGGAGCTGCAGAAAGAGAATGCGGAGCTCAGAAGACTAATCCAGCGTCATGCCGACCTGGAGAAGACTGAGAGACGCCGGCGTGCCCAGACACAGCGACTGCTGTGGGACGCAGTGTTCTCTCCCACAGATATCACCTCATCACTGGATTTCCCAAAGGACCTGCTGGAGAAGGCTGAAGGGCGACAGGAGGCTGCCCCCAAAAGTGCTGTACCTGATCCCACCGATGGAGAGGTGGAGGAGAAGGAGGCTGAGGAGGCCCTGCCCGTTCCGGAGTGCCAGCCAGGCCAGGAGGCCGCAGCGGATTATGGTTCCCCGGTAGGAACACCGGAGGGGTCCCAGACGTCCATGATGGAGCAGCGACAGCAGCAAGTTAGTGCGTTCCCAGCTGAACCATTGCACACACCTGCTTCCTGCTCTGCATCACACCAGCATTGTGCGTCCTATTTCGCATCGCAACCTGCATCGCCCCCTGCATCGCAATCGGCGACCTACTCTGCATCGCAATCGGCGACCTACTCTGCATCGCAAACGGCGACCTACACTGCATCGCAAACGGCGACCTACTCTGCATCGCCCTACTCTGCATCGCAAGTTAATGTGGCCCTTGCAGCGACGCAATCAGCGTCTTACAGCAAAGAAGTACCCGTTGGGTCCATCGTTAAAATGAGAACTGTGGCCACTCAAACGCTGATAGCGGGCCATGACATATTTGTAATGCGTTCTAAGGAACACGGCGTCGTTCCAGCCCCAGGAGTGGAAGACGTCATCGAAATTGGCAAGAAAAGTGAAGACCGGTAGGACCCAGACAGGGGTTTACCGTATCTAAAAATTGTATAAAGTTTGATAAAAGAAGATTTGCCATTTTGCACTTTATTACTGTGTATAATGATTGTTTTACATATTGAGTAGAATACCCGGCTGGGTACAAGGTTAAAGAGAATTTGAAAAGTTAAAAAGTAATGTGTTGATTGCATAGTTGCATAGAATACCCCGGTTGGGTAAAGCAAGTAAAGTTATTGATATGTGAATACTTGAAGGATATATGTGTTGAACCCTCAATGGACTGAGAGGCTGTGGACTGTGCCAGCCCAAGAACTTGTTTGTAAATAGTTGCGCTTCGGTGCATTATCTTGGTTTTACATGAAACCATTGCTATCTACCTCTGAAGAAAAACCCGTATGGTGGGCCTAGAGTGAGGTCTGCAGTCAGAAGTCCTGCAGCCCACCCAGGACCCACGTGGGAGGTTTTTGGTGCGGGTCCTCCACAAGTATCCTGTATTTATGAGCATGTCTTGATATTTTGATACTTTTGTATTCTTCATTGTACAAATTGTAACGTTCAAGAAGTCGTACCTCCCGGATGGGAAGAGTTAAAATGTTGTTGTTTAATGCAAAACAAAAATGTTTTTCTTTTTCTCTTTTACAGCCCGGGAGTGCTGTGTTTTACCAAGGGGGGATGTGTGGCCCAGCTACGCAGGCACACATAAAATCCAGGAGAGTGCACAGGAAGGTAACAGCAACGCTTGATATGCATTCACTGTCACTCACACTTTCAGACACACCCATCTGAGTTATAAGAGGGAGTGACACGTAGCTGAAGTAGTCAGTCAGCCAACCTAGGAGGGAGAGCAGTGGAATCTGGTTCCTGTCTCCGGACGGATCAGTTCAGTGTCAGTCCAGTCGGGACTTAGAGGATACTGAGGGCTGCTCAGCGAGCCCTAGAGAAAGCTGGCCTCGCCATTGAAAGTTACAAGTGCTTATGTTAAGAGCGTGAAGCAGGGCGAAGGGCGCAGTGGAGAAGTTAGAGACGTGCAACAGGTATTGGATTACCTGCACTAAATTGCCGGACACCGGGGTCCGAAGCGTTTCTACAGTTTCAAGCTTAGTAACAAGAAAACCGGAGGCATCTGGACTACAGGTCGCAGAGAGCAGCCCTAAGTGTCAATACGTAACCGGAGTCAGGGAGAACGGGGACTTTGAGTCAAGTGCACGACAAAAGTAAGGACTTAGTTCTCACCACTTAGAAGGCTCCACCACAATGTTGGCCGGGCAGTACAGCTATTGAGAAAGCTGGAGATTCAGAGTTAACTTCGCTTCAGGCAAGTTGGACTCACCTACAATTGAAGTAAAGGAGGCCTCTAACCTGCTCAGCGGTTACCCGAATGTGCACTCTCCACCCCGACCAGCTCCCCGGGATCTGCTTGAACCATCTACCAGTAAAAGGTATGAAAAGAAGCTGTATTGTGTGTGACTGAATTCTTATCTACACTCTGCATCATCGTCACCATAGACTTCCAGGGACCAGTCTCACCTGTGGGAGACCCACCATCTTGCTGCCCCATAACATCCCCTGTGAAAGTCCTTATAGCAGCGCTGGTCCAACTAACCAGATACCACAGGTGGCGTCACGAACTACCTATCCTTAAAATCCCCTGTAAATATTCCCCATTGCACGACCGCCAGGGCCACGGACCGAGCCATCGCTACCAGTGACAACTCCCATAGATTTCCATGGGCTCGGCTCCGAGTACCCCATAGCCTTGGTATCCACAATTGTGGTGCGTGTCGGAACAATTTGGCGTCACGAACAGGATACGAAAGCTTGCAATTGTGAGTCCTGTGTGCCTATATTGAACTGTTTGGTGAAAAAGACTGTTTGCTGCATTTGGCGCCAAATACCGCCATTTTACTGCCATATTGGCGCCCTGAGGCGCTGGTGAAGAAGGTGGGCGTGCATTCGTGGGCGTGTACCCCCCCTGTGGCGCGAAAGATATGGCCGCCCTCTCCAAATGCTACTATAATGTGCGGTCCTGCCCCACTGCTAAAGAAATCCGCCTCCTCTTCATCCTCTATGCGAAGAGGAGGAGACGCAAATCCCGCCTCCACGGAAGAGACCAGATTGTTCCTGATGGAAGCTACAGTCTGGCCTGGGACGAGGTGGCAGAAGGACAAGAGCAGCTATGCAGTGGAGTGGTGGAGCGCAGGCCCTGCTCCCCAGATCGGGACACTGACCCTGCCATGCTGGAGCTGCAGAAAGAGAATGCGGAGCTCAGAAGACTAATCCAGCGTCATGCCGACCTGGAGAAGACTGAGAGACGCCGGCGTGCCCAGACACAGCGGCTGCTGTGGGACGCAGTGTTCTCTCCCACAGATATCACCCCATCACTGGATTTCCCAAAGTCCCTGCTGGAGAAGGCTGAAGGGCGACTGGAGGCTGCCCCCAAAAGTGCTGTACCTGATCCCACCGATGGAGAGGTGGAGGAGAAGGAGGCTGAGGAGGCCCTGCCCGTTCCGGAGTGCCAGCCACGCCAGGAGGCCGCAGCGGATTATGGTTCCCCGGTAGGAACACCGGAGGGGTCCCAGACGTCCATGATGGAGCAGCGACAGCAGCAAGTTAGTGCGTTCCCAGCTGAACCATTGCACACACCTGCTTCCTGCTCTGCATCACACCAGCATTGTGCGTCCTATTTCGCATCGCAACCTGCATCGCCCCCTGCATCGCAATCGGCGACCTACTCTGCATCGCAATCGGCGACCTACTCTGCATCGCAAACGGCGACCTACACTGCATCGCAAACGGCGACCTACTCTGCATCGCCCTACTCTGCATCGCAAGTTAATGTGGCCCTTGCAGCGACGCAATCAGTGTCTTACAGCAAAGAAGTACCCGTTGGGTCCATCGTTAAAATGAGAACTGTGGCCACTCAAACGCTGATAGCGGGCCATGACATATTTGTAATGCGTTCTAAGGAACACGGCGTCGTTCCAGCCCCAGGAGTGGAAGACGTCATCGAAATTGGCAAGAAAAGTGAAGACCGGTAGGACCCAGACAGGGGTTTACCGTATCTAAAAATTGTATAAAGTTTGATAAAAGAAGATTTGCCATTTTGCACTTTATTACTGTGTATAATGATGTTTTACATATTGAGTAGAATACCCGGCTGGGTACAAGGTTAAAGAGAATTTGAAAAGTTAAAAAGTAATGTGTTGATTGCATAGTTGCATAGAATACCCCGGTTGGGTAAAGCAAGTAAAGTTATTGATATGTGAATACTTGAAGGATATATGTGTTGAACCCTCAATGGACTGAGAGGCTGTGGACTGTGCCAGCCCAAGAACTTGTTTGTAAATAGTTGCGCTTCGGTGCATTATCTTGGTTTTACATGAAACCATTGCTATCTACCTCTGAAGAAAAACCCGTATGGTGGGCCTAGAGTGAGGTCTGCAGTCAGAAGTCCTGCAGCCCACCCAGGACCCACGTGGGAGGTTTTGGTGCGGGTCCTCCACAAGTATCCTGTATTTATGAGAATGTCTTGATATTTTGATACTTTTGTATTCTTCATTGTACAAATTGTAACGTTCAAGAAGTCGTACCTCCCGGATGGGAAGAGTTAAAATGTTGTTGTTTAATGCAAAACAAAAATGTTTTTCTTTTTCTCTTTTACAGCCCGGGAGTGCTGTGTTTTACCAAGGGGGATGTGTGGCCCAGCTACGCAGGCACACATAAAATCCAGGAGAGTGCACTGGAAGGTAACAGCAACGCTTGATATGCATTCACTGTCACTCACACTTTCAGACACACCCATCTGAGTTATAAGAGGGAGTGACACGTAGCTGAAGTAGTCAGTCAGCCAACCTAGGAGGGAGAGCAGTGGAATCTGGTTCCTGTCTCCGGACGGATCAGTTCAGTGTCAGTCCAGTCGGGACTTAGAGGATACTGAGGGCTGCTCAGCGAGCCCTAGAGAAAGCTGGCCTCGCCATTGAAAGTTACAAGTGCTTATGTTAAGAGCGTGAAGCAGGGCGAAAGGCGCAGTGGAGAAGTTAGAGAAGTGCAACAGGTATTGGATTACCTGCACTAAATTGCCGGACACCGGGGTCCGAAGCGTTGCTACAGTTTCAAGCTTAGTAACAAGAAACCGGAGGCATCTGGACTACAGGTCGCAGAGAGCAGCCCTAAGTGTCAATACGTAACCGGAGTCAGGGAGAACGGGGACTTTGAGTCAAGTGCACGACAAAAGTAAGGACTTAGTTCTCACCACTTAGAAGGCTCCACCACAATGTTGGCCGGGCAGTACAGCTATTGAGAAAGCTGGAGATTCAGAGTTAACTTCGCTTCAGGCAAGTTGGACTCACCTACAATTGAAGTAAAGGAGGCCTCTAACCTGCTCAGCGGTTACCCGAATGTGCACTCTCCACCCCGACCAGCTCCCCGGGATCTGCTTGAACCATCTACCAGTAAAAGGTATGAAAAGAAGCTGTATTGTGTGTGACTGAATTCTTATCTACACTCTGCATCATCGTCACCATAGACTTCCAGGGACCAGTCTCACCTGTGGGAGACCCACCATCTTGCTGCCCCATAACATCCCCTGTGAAAGTCCTTATAGCAGCGCTGGTCCAACTAACCAGATACCACAGGTGGCGTCACGAACTACCTATCCTTAAAATCCCCTGTAAATATTCCCATTGCACGACCGCCAGGGCCATGGACCAAGCCACCGCTACCAGTGACAACTCCCATAGATTTCCATGGGCTCGGCTCCGAGTACCCCATAGCCTTGGTATCCACAATTGTGGTGCGTGTCGGAACACAACCGCACATGGGCGCAAGAGGTAAGGGGGCCCGTATATTCCTCCAAAGAGGGAGCAATTTTGCATTTTAGGAGCTCTTAGGCTGAAAAGCGCCCATATGTTGTTCTTGCACAGGGGCCCTTTCTGTCTGTGTCTCCTTGTGGCCCCTAACCAGGTAATCATGATTATAGCTATGGTGGTATAGGGGAACCTCAAGAGATGACCGCACTGTCATTGAAAATAAATCTCCATACAAACACCAGCACTAATATTACCGCCTTATGGTGACATATAGTGGTAGATACAAGTCCTGCAGGACATATAGAGATTACTGCACAGTTATAGATGGTGACTTACAGAGGACATCCTTTCAGGTGGAGTCATTCACTTTTCCATCTGGCCCTGACCGACATGTCGACTTCTCCAGCCAGGGCTCATCTGCACAGATTACAACAAAGACACATCTGACTTCTCACATTTCCAGCACCGTTCACATGTAGAATCATAATCCTCATGTCCAACTCCCTGCTCAATGCTGGATTCACTAAACCATCTCAGACAGATGTCTGTCCAACCTATGTGTGAAGACCTCCATTGAAGGAGAACTCACCACATCTTGTGGCAGCCTGTTCCACTCATTGATCACCCTGTCAAAAAGTTTTTTTCTATTATCTGATCTGTATCTTCTCCCTTTCAGTTTCATCCCATTGCTTCTTGTGTTTCCACAATGTATTACCAACCTGCACCAACTCCTCATCCTGCTGATACCTCAATACTGAGACGCTGCTGCCGTATGTGTCCCTATTACTGCACCTGATACCCCAATACTGAGCCGCTGCTGCCGTATGTGACCCTATTACTGCACCTGCTGTGTGGTACAAAAACAGAGCTCCTCCTAGTGCCCCACATAATAATGCCCCCACTGTGCACCTTAGACCGTAATAATGCCTCCTTTGTGCTCTCTAGATGGTAAAATTGCCAATATTAATTTCCTGTGCATGT
>JARQOD010007257.1:0-39797 GCA_033576555.1 Oophaga sylvatica | reverse complement strand
AGTGTGCCAAATTGTGGCACTTTACCCGCTCTTCCCGCCGTAGCGGTGGCAAGTGGGGGTAATAAGGGGTTAATGTCACCGTTGATTGCACGGTGACAATAAGCCCGGTAATAATGGAGAGGTGTCAATAAACACCGTTTCCATTATTAATCCCAAAGTTTTTAAATGTAAAAAAAAAAAGACAAAGCAAGAAAAAAGTATTTAATAAAATAAAAGAGACAACACGTTTTCATTTATTTTATTACTCTCTCATTCCCTTCTCGACCCCAAATCGATCTCCTGTAAAAAAAAAAAAAAAAAACAAACCAACAGTATACACCTGTCCGACGCAGTCCATAGTAACGAGTGTCCCACGACGATCCAGCTCTGCTACTCGGAATGGACAGGCAGAGCCTAATATCCCGACGCAGCACAGCTGATTACCTCTTCCCCCGGGGGTGACGTCATCGGACTGACTGCTTTACGGCCGGGATTACCCAGCAGTCACTGCAGTTATCGCGAGAAACTGCATGTGACCGCCGGGGAAAGATGATAGCGGCCATCAACCAGTCCAGGCCGTGACCACCTGAGATCTTCTGCCAGGTAAGTGCCGTGACTCCTGACAGCCCCCGACCGACGGACACTCACAATGACGTGAAAATTTTCCGATTCCGGTTATACGATATATGGAAATATCGAAAGTCAATATCGAAAGTCCGATACAGTTTAATATCGGCCGATACCGATACTTGCGGTATCGTATCGCTCAACACTACTTTTGACGTATCCCCAAAACCCTTTTTTTTGTTGCTTTTGACATCTCTTGCAAGCCTTAATTCATTGTCGCTTTAGATAATCTGATTTGTGCCCTGCAGGTTCTGCAGATGGCATTATATTCTTCTTTAGATATGCCTCCCTCTTTCCATTTGATAAATATTTCTTTCTTCCTTTTTAGCATGTGTTTAAGTTCTGTGTTCATCCATCCTGGTTTCCCTAAATGCTTCCCATTCTTCCCTCTTTTTGGAATTGTTAACGATTGTGCTTTGAGAATCTCATTTTTCAAGATGTCCCATCTTTCCTGGACATTTTTGTCCTTAAGGATATCCAGCCATTGGATCCCTCCAATTCTCTTTCTGAGTCCCTTAAAATCTGCCTTTCTGAAATCTAACCTTGACGTCTGAGTCTTCACAGGTCTTCCTCCTCTTGTTATCCAAAATTCTAAAATAGCATGGTCACTACCTCCTAGGGTCCCAGCCACTCTTACCTCCTCCACCATTTCCTCCCTGTTTATGAGGATTAGATCCAAGGTAGCAGATCCCCTTGTTTTCTCCATTACCTTTTGGAAGATAAAGTTGTCAGCAAGAGAGGATAAGAATTTCCTTGACCTGTTAGTTTTGCCTGAGAGCAATTCCCAACAAATGTCTGGATAGTTGAAATCTCCCATGACCACTATGTCATATTTTTGGAGAACTTGGCCATTTGATGCATAAAGAGTTCATCCATATCTTCAGCTTGCACAGGCGGCCTGTAGTAAATGCCTACAATGGTGTCCTTTCCATTGTTCTGTCCTTGTATTCTTACCCAAACAGTTTCCACAGAACTCCCAGTCTCTGAAGCGTCAATCTCTGTGCAGATATACGCTTTTCTAACATACAATGCGACACCTCCTCCTCATTTATCAAGTCTGTTTCTTGCAAATAAGTTGTATCCTTCTAGCCTTGTATTCCAATCATGTGTATCGTCCCACCAAGTCTCAGTGATTCCAATGACATCATATTTCTTCTCCTGCGTTAGTAGTTCCAGTTCTCCTTGTTTGTTGCCCATGCTTTGTGCATTCGTATAGAAACATTTTAGTTTGTGATTGGTTTCTCTTCCTCCAATATTTTTATTATGTAGATTTTTTTTGTCTTTGTTCTTCCCCTTCACTTCTAATAGCAGAGTTCTCAATAGCATTTGTCAGGTGTATGGCTTTTGCTGGCGTTTTGCTTCCCTTCCCACATTGTTCTAGTTTAAAGCTCTCCTGATGAGTGTAGCAAGGCGACTTCCAAATACATGTTCTCCAGTCTTCGTAAGGTGCACCCCATCTCTAGCAAGTAGTCCATCGTATAGGTAATTCACTCCGTGATCCAGAAATCCAAATCCTTGTTGTTCTCACCTTGTGTTTATTGTCTTCTCTCTGTGGAGATCATCCTCACCTTGTGTCTCCAATCTGCAGAAGTTGTTCTCACCTTGTGAATAGTGTGTGCTATCTGTAGCTGGCATCCACACCTTTTGTTTGGCGCCTCCTCTCTGTAGAGGTCAGCCTTGCATTGTGATTGGGGTTTTCTCTTTGTAGATGCTGTCCTCACCTTGTGTTTCCTGTCTCCTCTCTGTGGAGGTCATCCTCACCTTGTGCTTGGTGTCTCCACTTTGTGGAGTTTTCCCTCAACTTTTGACTTGTATCCTCTCTGTAGCAGGTGTCCACACCTTGTGTTTAGTGCCTCCTCTATATAGCAGTTGTCCTCGCATTATGTTTGATGTATTTTCCTCACTGTAGAGGTTGTCCTCACCTTGTGTTTGGTGGCTCTTCTCCGTGGAAATCATCCTCAGCTTGAGTTTGGTGTTTCTTCTCTGTAGAGGTCGTCCTCACCTTGTGCTTGGTTTCTTCTCTCTGTGAAGGTTGTCCTCTCCTTGTGCTTGGTGTCTCCTCTCTGGAGGTTGTCCTCACCTTATGTTTGGTGTTTTTTCGCTGTAGTGGGTTCCTCACCTAGTGTTTGATGTCTTCTCTCTGTGGAGGTTGTTTTTACCATATGCTTGGTGGCTCCTCTGTGGAGATTGTCATTTCACTGTAGAGGACTCCTCACCTTGAGTTTGATGTCTTCTCTCTGTAGAGGTCGTCCTCACCTTATGTTTGTTGTCTTCTGTCTGTGGAGGTTGCCCTCATTATGTGTTTGGTGTTTTCTCTCTATAGAGGTCGTCCAGTTTCTGTCCTTCGTGTTCGCCAGCACCGGTGGGAGTTATGGAGTAATTAGAGTGCTGAATCCACACCAGGACCGTGTACTGGAATTGCAGAGACAGCGACACTCAGTGTCTCCTCGGTGAGAAGCCATAAGATGGGGCAGATTTCTACATAATACATGGTGCATAGACAGTAGTGCAGTACACATCACCAAACCGCAGCAGCAGAGGAAACCTGACTATATGGCAGCACAGGTCATTAGCTTCCTTTGTATATCGGCGGGGACAAGGTTAGGAAATGAGCTGCTACTTCATTGAATCTACTCCAGTTCCACCCAAAGCTGCATAAGCAGAAATGTGAACCAGCTGAGCTCTGCTGCATTGCATTTCAGGAGGTGTCTAAGGTGTTGTGAGGAATTTTATCTCATCTGATGTCTCTGCTCTCCGTAGTTGTACGTTCCACTTCTGGATCTACGTCACACAATGGTGTCAGTCCACTTTCTGCGGTGTTTTCTACCATCTGGACATCAAACATGAATACATGACACCTGCATTGCTGATGACGAAGACAGGTAAGGGCGCAGAGAGGCACAGTGTGGAGGATGGGGCAGATGTATGTGGATGGAGATGTGTGGATCTGGCCTTCATGACTGTGACCTATGCCTTACTGATCACTGGAGATTCTACTGCAGGACAAGTGCACCTTGTCTTCCGAGTATGGTTAGCCCATTGATGACAGGTGTCCCTGCAGCGTGTGCTCCTGATCAGACAGGTGTCCCTGCAGCGTGTGCTCCTGATCAGACAGGTGTATCTGCAGCGTGTGCTCCTGATCAGACAGGTGACCCTGCAGCGTGTGCTCCTGATCAGACAGGTGTCCCTGCAGCGTGTGCTCCTGATCAGACAGGTGTATCTGCAGCGTGTGCTCCTGATCAGACCGGTGACCCTGCAGCGTGTGCTCCTGATCAGACAGGTGTCCCTGCAGCATGTGCTCCTGATCAGACAGGTGTCCCTGCAGCGTGTGCTCCTGATCAGACAGGTGTATCTGCAGCTTGTGCTCCTTATCAGACAGGTGTCTCTGCAGCATGTGCTCCTGATCAGACAGGTGACCCTGCAGCGTGTGCTCCTGATCAGACAGGTGTCCATGCAGGGTGTGCTCCTTATGAGACAGGTGACCCTGCAGCGTGTGCTCCTGATCAGACAGATGTCCCTGCAGTGTGCACTCCTGATCAGACAGGTGTCCCTGCAGCGTGTGCTCCTGATCAGACAGGTGTCCATGCAGGGTGTGCTCCTGATCAGACAGGTGACCCTGCAGCGTGTGCTCCTGATCAGACAGGTGTCCATGCAGGGTGTGCTCCTGATCAGACAGGTGACCCTGCAGCGTGTGCTCCTGATCAGACAGGTGTCCATGCAGGGTGTGCTCTGATCAGACAGGTGACCCTGCAGCGTGTGCTCCTGATCAGACAGGTGTCCATGCAGGGTGTGCTCCTGATGAGACAGGTGTCCCTGCAGCGTGTGCTCATGATCAGACAGGTGTCACTGCAGCGTGTGCTCCTGATCAGACGGGTGTCCCTGCAGCGTGTGCTCCTGATGAGACAGGTGTCACTGCAGAGTGTGCTCCTGATCAGACGGGTGTCACTGCAGCGTGCGCTCCTGATCAGACTGGTGTCACTGCAGCATGTGCTCCTGATCAGACAGGTGTCACTGCAGCGTGTGCTCCTGATCAGACGGGTGTCCCTGCAGCGTGTGCTCCTGATCAAACAGGTGTCACTGCAGAGTGTGCTCCTGATCAGACGGGTGTCACTGCAGCGTGCGCTCCTGATCAGACGGGTGTCACTGCAGCATGTGCTCCTGATCAGACAGGTGTCCCATTGTCTTGTCGCACCGCCTTGTGAGATGCAGAGCCCAGTGTCTCGGAGGATGGTTCAGTCACGGTGACTCCGATGGCTCTAACAATCCCTAGGTTAGGTGGCAATTATAAAGGGGGAGATGACTGATATATGAGACTGTGAGTGATGTTGATGCCCGCAAGGTGTGAGGCCGCGGACAAAAGAATCATACACCGAGGGTCCTGTGCAAACTTGAAAGCTGAACTTTACTGAAGATGGTAACATTTCTTATATTTTCCAACATAACAGTCATGGGTAGCAGATATACTTTTTCTTACTCACTGCGACTATCAAAACCTTTTTCTCGGTCCCGGCCTTGGGAGGATGGCAGTAAATTTCATTAGACTTATGGTGCTGCGGGCAGGGGAAGGATCAACCGACCTTAATCTGATCAGAGTATCCGGGAAATCTGCTGGGCAGTTCTGAAGTCTCAGCTCTCTGTCGCTGGAAAACGCAGGGCACTCTGAATCGGGTGCTATTTGTATTCCCCAATGGTCCCAAACCAGGAGTCCCAATTTCCTACCTCCTCTCAGCACGGGAACCTCTCGTAACTCCCGTTTTTCAGTCTCAGGCCACCGCCAACTGCCACTTGTTTCAAATCAGAAAAACAAGTTGCAATGCCCAACTAAGGCAGCAGAGGGCAGCATAGTACTACTAGTGGTAATACCAAAACAAGGCAGCAGAGGGCAGCATAATATTAAATAATTTACCTCCTTCCAAGGCAAAACAAGGAGCCTGTTTTACAATTGAAATCATGTAAGAAACAGAGCACATTTACTATATAACATATAACATACATTAATAATGTTTTTCTGGTCACTACACCTGCAGCGTGCGCTCCTGATCAGACAGGTGTCCCTGCAGCGTGTGCTCCTGATCAGACAGGTGTCCCTGCAGCGTGTGCTCCTGATCAGACAGGTGTCCTTGCAGCGTGTGCTCCTGATCAGACAGGTGTCCTTGCAGCGTGTGCTCCTGATCAGACAGGTGTCCTTGCAGCGTGTGCTCCTGATCAGACAGGTGTCCTTGCAGCCTGCGCTCCTGGTCAGACAGGTGTCCTTGCAGCCTGCGCTCCTGATCAGACAGGTGTCCCTGCAGCATTTGCTCCTGATCAGACAGATGTATCTGCAGCCTGCGCTCCTGATCAGACAGGTGTATCTGCAGCGTGTGCTCCTGATCAGACAGGTGTCCTTGCAGTCTGCGCTCCTGATCAGACAAGTGTCCTTGCAGCCTGCGCTCCTGATCAGACAGGTGTCCCTGCAGCGTGTGCTCCTGATCAGACAGGTGTCCCTGCAGCGTGTGCTCCTGATCAGACAGGTGTCCTTGCAGTCTGCGCTCCTGATCAGACAGGTGTCCTTGCAGCCTGCGCTCCTGATCAGACAGGTGTCCCTGCAGCATGTGCTCCTGATCAGACAGGTGTCCCTGCAGCATTTGCTCCTGATCAGACAGGTGTATCTGCAGCCTGCGCTCCTGATCAGACAGGTGTCCCTGCAGCGTGTGCTCCTGATCAGACAGGTGACCCTGCAGCGTGTGCTCCTGATCAGACAGGTGTCCTTGCAGCCTGCGCTCCTGATCAGACAGGTGTATCTGCAGCGTGTGCTCCTGATCAGACAGGTGTCCCTACAGCGTGTGCTCCTGATCAGACAGGTGTCCTTGCAGCCTGCGCTCCTGATCAGACAGGTGTATCTGCAGCGTGTGCTTCTGATCAGACAGGTGTCCCTACAGTGTGTGCTCCTGATCAGACAGGTGTCCCTACAGCGTGTGCTCCTGATCAGACAGGTGTCCATGCAGCGTGTGCTCCTTATCAGACAGGTGTCCCTGCAGCGTGTGCTCTTGATCAGACAGATGTCCCTGCAGCGTGTGCTCCTGATCAGACAGGTGTCCATGCAGCGTGTGCTCCTGATCAGACAGGTGTATCTGCAGCGTGTGCTCCTGATCAGACAGGTGTCCCTGCAGCGTGTGCTCCTGATCAGACAGGTGTATCTGCAGCGTGTGCTCCTGATCAGACAGGTGTCCCTGCAGCGTGTGCTCCTGATCAGACAGGTGTATCTGCAGCGTGTGCTCCTGATCAGACAGGTGTATCTGCAGCGTGTGCTCCTGATCAGACAGGTGTCCCTGCAGCGTGTGCTCCTGATCAGACAGGTGTATCTGCAGCGTGTGCTCCTGATCAGACAGGTGTCCATGCAGCGTGTGCTCCTGATCAGACAGGTGTATCTGCAGCGTGTGCTCCTGATCAGACAGGTGACTCTGCAGCGTGTGATCCTTAGTTTTTAACCCAAATGATTCCTGTCCTGAAACACTCTGTGCTGCTGTGCGCAGTTCCTGGGATCTTTCCAATATAAAGTCTGTGGTTGAGCAGGATGTGAATTACTATCAGGAAGTTCTTCGTGTTCCTTTCTGGTTTATGACCGGAGATATTAGCGCCAAATAAAACCAGCAGACATCGGTGACACCGATCCAAGTGATGTCAGCGCCAGCACCGCCTGGTAATGAGGGGCCACAGATCACTGGGCCCAACACAAAGGTTCCTATGAACCCTGACTGTCAAGGATAACAGCACGGGGAATTGTGCAAATCCCACCGCTGCCACCAATTTGTCAGGGAGACGCGACACCGCTGCCTCCAATCATTAGGATAATAGCGATAGTGATTCGTGATGGATGAGGCCACGGCCGCTCCGACTAATAGACCGGTTATTGGGGACCTCATAGTGAGCATATGATATATACACCTCTGATACCAACAAATGGAATATATATATATATATATATATATATATATATATACTGCGATACAGTCACTGCCAGCTCCGCAATAACAGAAGGAAATACTCACTGCCACCACCAATCATTTATACTGGGCGATTGGACGTCCGGAAAAAGGTAGCGTATGGCTTCAGGGGTGCGGTTTACAGAGCAAGAGGAACAGAGATATTATTTTTATATATTTTATCCTCAAAGGCAGGCAGTGTTTATAAAAATATACAACATGATAGAAAATGGGAAAAAAAACAATACGGTATATACAGTATAATCACATAGAGTAAAAAGGAATAGCAAAAGAAAGACACTAAACCTGACGTCCCAAAAATGGCTGAGAGCTTAGCGGAGGGAGGTACTTACTTCTTAGGAAATGGACAGAATCCACAGCACGCTGCACCTTCCAGGACAGACGAAAGAACCAAAGCCAA
Source organism: Oophaga sylvatica (assembly GCA_033576555.1). Classification (NCBI taxonomy): domain Eukaryota; kingdom Metazoa; phylum Chordata; class Amphibia; order Anura; family Dendrobatidae; genus Oophaga; species Oophaga sylvatica. Next base: position 31,808 of record JARQOD010007257.1, on the reverse strand, counting down.
ACTCTGATTTTTATTAGATCAAGGTTACGACCCCATACCTCCCCTTAGTGAGCTGATATGGGGGGCTGGTTGTGGAATGTGCTGGGTCTTTAGTAGATTAGGAGATCCCCAACTTTTAGGATATCATCGCCACGGAGATCCCAGGTAGTAGATATTATTGTCGTATTTCCTATCACGATTGTACCTTTCTAAAGAGAAGAAATATGGCATGGATAGCATCATCCATCTGGTTAATATTAAGTTGGCGGTGTTCAGCCTTACTGTGATGTGTGCATATGCGTTATGTTTGTCCTTTCACTGCAACGCCGAAAATATAGCTCCCATACATTTTAGATCGATTAAATACCCCAATATTCATCACTGACCACTGGCTGCAGAGTGTCTGAGATGAGTGATCAGATGAATATGAATCATAGGCTTGGTGTCTGGTTCTCAGAGCAGATCTCCACTGTAATTACCTGTTCATGGCAGAAGGTCCTACTTCAAGGAAGGTTGAATTATCAGCTCTTTCTCACTTCCCCAGTTATAATTTTTCCCATATGTTCTATGCGAGGGTGATGTCTGTATGGAGTTTATAATTTTTTTCTCTACGACACTGACTGTCATTAGTCTGTAGCTTCCATGTCTGTGACTTCTTCTCCAGGACATCTACATGTTCAGGTGGAGCTCATCTCCAGGGAGGCGCAGGCATTCATCAGCCACAAGCCCGTGCCGCTGAACCAGTGGTGCCAGATTCAGCTGACACTGGAGACCTCACTGGTGAGGAAATATTATATATACTGTATATATACTGTGTGTGTGTGCCGTGTGTAATCACCTTCAGAGCTGCGCTCACTATTCTGCTGTTACATCAGGTCTTATCCTCCAGTCACCTACAGAGCTGCACTCACTATTCTGCTGTTACATCATCTCTTATCCTCCAGAGCTGCGCTCACTATTCTGCTGCTACATCCTCTTATCCTCCAGTCACCTCCTGAGCTGCACTCACTATTCTGCTGTTTCATCGTGTCTTATCCTCCAGTCACCTACAGAGCTGCACTCACTATTCTGCTGTTACATCAGGTCTTATCCTCCAGTCACCTACAGAGCTGCACTCACTATTCTGCTGTTACATCATCTCTTATCCTCCAGAGCTGTGCTCACTATTCTGCTGCTACATCCTCTTATCCTCCAGTCACCTCCTGAGCTGCACTCACTATTCTGCTGTTTCATCGTGTCTTATCCTCCAGTCACCTACAGAGCTGCACTCACTATTCTGCTTACACCAGGTCTTATCCTCCAGTCACCTACAGAGCTGCACTCACTATTCTGCTGTTACATCATCTCTTATCCTCCAGAGCTGCGCTCACTATTCTGCTGCTACATCCTCTTATCCTCCAGTCACCTCCTGAGCTGCACTCACTATTCTGCTGTTTCATCGTGTCTTATCCTCCAGTCACCTACAGAGCTGCACTCACTATTCTGCTTACATCAGGTCTTATCCTCCAGTCACCTACAGAGCTGCACTCACTATTCTGCTTACATCAGGTCTTATCCTCCAGTCACCTCCAGAGGTGCGCTCACTATTCTGCTGTTACATCAGGTCTTATCCTCCAGTCACCTACAGAGCTGCAGTCACTATTCTGATTACCGTAAATTGTGTCTTATCCTCCAGTCACCCCCAGAGCTGCACTCACTATTCTGCTGTTACATCGTCTCTTATCCTCCAGTCACCTCCAGAGCTGCACTCACTATTCTGCTGCTGCATCCTCTTATCCTCGTCACCTCCAGAGCTGCACTCACTATTCTGCTGTTACATCTTGTCTTATCCTCCAGTCACCCCCAGAGCTGCACTCACTATTCTGCTGTTACATCGTGTCTTATCCTCATCACCTCCAGAGCTGCACTCACTATTCTGCTGTTACATCTTGTCTTATCCTCCAGTCACCCCCAGAGCTGCACTCACTATTCTGCTGTTACATCTTGTCTTATCCTCCAGTCACCCCCAGAGCTGCACTCACTATTCTGCTGTTACATCTTGTCTTATCCTCCAGTCACCCCCAGAGCTGCAGTCACTATTCTGCTGTTACATAGTATCTTATCCTCCAGTCACCTCCAGAGCTGCACTCACTATTCTGCTGCTGCATCCTCTTATCCTCGTCACCTCCAGAGCTGCAGTCACTATTCTGCTGCTGCATCCTCTTATCCTCCGGTCACCTCCAGAGCTGCAGTCACTATTCTGCTGTTACATCTTGTCTTATCCTCCAGTCACCCCCAGAGCTGCACTCACTATTCTGCTGTTACATCGTGTCTTATCCTCCAGTCACCTCCAGAGCTGCAGTCACTATTCTGCTGTTACATAGTATCTTATCCTCCAGTCACCTCCAGAGCTGCACTCACTATTCTGCTGCTGCATCCTCTTATCCTCGTCACCTCCAGAGCTGCACTCACTATTCTGCTGTTACATCGTGTCTTATCCTCATCACCTCCAGAGCTGCACTCACTATTCTGCTGTTACATCTTGTCTTATCCTCCAGTCACCCCCAGAGCTGCACTCACTATTCTGCTTTTACATAGGAAAGGAACAGAACTATTACATTATATGGATATGAAGTGGGTGAGCCCAGCAGCAGAAACAAGGCGCTGGTATTGGTTTACCTTGCTGATTAGCTCCGTGGAAGGCCGGTGAAAAAAGGAACTCGGGTTCTACCAGAAAATGCAGTGCAGCAAAATGTCCCAGGGAGAAGAGAAAGGCAGCACTCACCGTTCCTAACGAAATCCTTTATTAACAGCGGATAAAACATAGCGGTGGGAGGAATGTGGAGGACAAGAATAGGACTGCGGGCGATTCACGCTGCACGCACCTCTACGGGTCCATGGCATGGAATAGTGAATGCTGCCTTTCTCTTATCCCTTGGACATTTTATTAAATTTTATATTTAATCCAAATAGGCAGTGTTTATAAAAAATAGACGAAAGATTTTTCAAAGGAAACAATACAATTTAGCATATATAGGATACGAGTCAACGTAACGAAGGAGAGCGCATCGATTGGGGTCCTGAGTTACACCCACACCCCACCATGATGACCTCACGTGTGCCGGGTTGTGGGATGGCCTCAGTCCTTCATCATTTTAAGAAATTCCCAACTGATGCAATAACTTTAATCCTGATGATCACAGAAGTTCGAAATCGCCGACCAGAGATCAAACACGAGATGTTGTCAGTTATGTACCCACTATGGATTTGGGGCTTATAAGCAGGGGTCACAGTTATGAGAAAAGACGCATATTCTTCCCCGATTAACCCTGAATTCCAAAAGGACTGTCCCGTCACTATGGGATTTATACCGGTCCCAATATTCATTCTTTTCTACCAGTGCCCAGGCGAATGTGAAGAACAATAGCTCTCTAAAGGATGTGTGATACTCGCCTTAATCCTCTCCAAACGTAAAAAGCCTTTTTGGCCGTGATGATGAGGGTGGTAGTTTTGGCCGTGATGATGAGGGTGGTAGTTTTGGCCGTGATGATGAGGGTGGTAGTTTTGGCCGTGATGATGAGGGTGATAGTTTTGGCCGTGATGATGAGGGTGGTAGTTTTGGCCGTGATGATGAGGGTGGTAGTTTTGGCTGTGATGATGAGGGTGATAGTTTTGGCTGTGATGATGAGGGTGGTAGTTTTGGCCGTGATGATGAGGGTGATAGTTTTGGCTGTGATGATGAGGGTGGTAGTTTTGGCCGTGATGATGAGGGTGATAGTTTTGGCCGTGATGATGAGGGTGGTAGTTTTGGCCGTGATGATGAGGGTGGTAGTTTTAGCTGTGATGATGAGGTGATAGTTTTGGCTGTGATGATGAGGGTGATAGTTTTGGCTGTGATTATGAGGGTGGTAGTTTTAGCTGTGATGATGAGGGTGGTAGTTTTGGCTGTGATGATGAGGGTGGTAGTTTTGGCTGTGATGATGAGGGTGATAGTTTTGGCTGTGATGATGAGGGTGGTAGTTTTGGCAGTGATGATGAGGGTGTAGTTTTGGCTGTGATAATGAGGGTGGTAGTTTTGGCTGTGATGATGAGGGTGGTAGTTTTGGCTGTGATGATGAGGGTGGTAGTTTTGGCCGTGATGATGAGGGTGGTAGTTTTGGCCGTGATGATGAGGGTGGTAGTTTTGGCCGTGATGATGAGGGTGATAGTTTTGGCCGTGATGCTGAGGGTGATAGTTTTGGCCGTGATGATGAGGGTGGTAGTTTTGGCCGTGATGATGAGGGTGGTAGTTTTGGCCGTGATGATGAGGGTGGTAGTTTGGCCGTGATGATGAGGGTGGTAGTTTTGGCCGTGATGATGAGGGTGGTAATTTTGGCCGTGATGATGAGGGTGGTAGTTTTGGCCGTGATGATGAGGGTGGTAGTTTTGGCCGTGATGATGAGGGTGGTAGTTTTGGCCGTGATGATGAGGTGGTAGTTTTGGCCGTGATGCTGAGGGTGGTAGTTTTGGCCGTGATGATGAGGGTGGTAGTTTTGGCTGTGATGATGAGGGTGGTAGTTTTGGCTGTGATGCTGAGGGTGGTAGTTTTGGCCGTGATGATGAGGGTGGTAGTTTTGGCCGTGATGATGAGGGTGGTAGTTTTGGCCGTGATGATGAGGTGGATAGTTTTGGCCGTGATGATGAGGTGGTAGTTTTGGCCGTGATGATGAGGGTGGTAGTTTTGGCCGTGATGATGAGGGTGAAGTTTTGGCTGTGATGATGAGGGTGGTAGTTTTGGCCGTGATGATGAGGGTGATAGTTTTGGCTGTGATGATGAGGGTGGTAGTTTTGGCCGTGATGATGAGGGTGATAGTTTTGGCCGTGATGAATGAGGGTGGTAGTTTTGGCCGTGATGATGAGGGGTGTAGTTTTAGCTGTGATGATGAGGGTGATAGTTTTGGCTGTGATGATGAGGGTGATAGTTTTGGCTGTGATGATGAGGGTGGTAGTTTTAGCTGTGATGATAAGGGTGGTAGTTTTGGCTGTGATGATGAGGGTGGTAGTTTTGGCTGTGATGATGAGGGTGATAGTTTTGGCTGTGATGATGAGGGTGGTAGTTTTGGCAGTGATGATGAGGGTGGTAGTTTTGGCTGTGATAATGAGGGTGGTAGTTTTGGCTGTGATGATGAGGGTGGTAGTTTTGGCTGTGATGATGAGGGTGGTAGTTTTGGCCGTGATGATGAGGGTGGTAGTTTTGGCCGTGATGATGAGGGTGGTAGTTTTGGCCGTGATGATGAGGGTGATAGTTTTGGCCGTGATGCTGAGGGTGATAGTTTTGGCCGTGATGATGAGGGTGGTAGTTTTGGCCGTGATGATGAGGGTGGTAGTTTTGGCCGTGATGATGAGGGTGGTAGTTTTGGCCGTGATGATGAGGGTGGTAGTTTTGGCCGTGATGATGAGGGTGGTAATTTTGGCCGTGATGATGAGGGTGGTAGTTTTGGCCGTGATGATGAGGTGTGGAGTTTTGGCCGTGATGATGAGGGTGGTAGTTTTGGCCGTGATGCTGAGGGTGGTAGTTTTGGCCGTGATGATGAGGGTGGTAGTTTTGGCCGTGATGATGAGGGTGGTAGTTTTGGCCGTGATGATGAGGGTGGTAGTTTTGGCTGTGGATGATGAGGGTGGTAGTTTTGGCTGTGATGATGAGGGTGGTAGTTTTGGCTGTGATGCTGAGGGTGGTAGTTTTGGCTGTGATGATGAGGGTGGTAGTTTTGGCCGTGATGATGAGGGTGGTAATTTTGGCCGTGATGATGAGGGTGGTAGTTTTGGCCGTGATGATGAGGGTGGTAGTTTTGGCCGTGATGATGAGGGTGGTAGTTTTGGCCGTGATGATGAGGGTGGTAGTTTTGGCCGTGATGATGAGGGTGGTAGTTTTGGCCGTGATGATGAGGGTGGTAGTTTTGGCCGTGATGATGAGGGTGGTAGTTTTGGCTGTGATGATGAGGGTGGTAGTTTTGGCTGTGATGATGAGGGTGGTAGTTTTGGCTGTGATGCTGAGGGTGGTAGTTTTGGCTGTGATGATGAGGGTGGTAGTTTTGGCCGTGAAGATGAGGGTGGTAGTTTTGGCCGTGATGATGAGGGTGGTAGTTTTGGCCGTGATGCTGAGGTGGTAGTTTTGGCCGTGATGATGAGGGTGGTAGTTTTGGCCGTGATGATGAGGGTGGTAGTTTTGGCCGTGATGATGAGGGTGGTAGTTTTGGCCGTGATGCTGAGGGTGGTAGTTTTGGCTGTGATGATGAGGGTGGTAGTTTTGGCTGTGATGATGAGGGTGGTAGTTTTGGCTGTGATGCTGAGGGTGGTAGTTTTGGCTGTGATGATGAGGGTGGTAGTTTTGGCTGTGATGATGAGGGTGATAGTTTTGGCTGTGATGATGAGGGTGGTAGTTTTGCCCGTGATGATGAGGGTGGTAGTTTTGGCCGTGATGATGAGGGTGGTAGTTTTGGCCGTGATGATGAGGGTGGTAGTTTTGGCCGTGATGATGAGGGTGATAGTTTTGGCCGTGATGATGAGGGTGGTAGTTTTGGCCGTGATGATGAGGGTGGTAGTTTTGGCCGTGATGATGAGGGTGGTAGTTTTGGCCGTGATGATGAGGGTGATAGTTTTGGCCGTGATGATGAGGGTGGTAGTTTTGGCCGTGATTATGAGGGTGGTAGTTTTGGCCGTGATGATGAGGGTGGTAGTTTTGGCCGTGATGATGAGGGTGATAGTTTTGGCCGTGATGATGAGGGTGGTAGTTTTGGCCGTGATGATGAGGGTGGTAGTTTTGGCCGTGATGATGAGGGTGGTAGTTTTGGCCGTGATGATGAGGATGGTAGTTTTAGCTGTGATGATGAGGGTGGTAGTTTTAGCTGTGATGATGAGGGTGGTAATTTTGGCTGTGATGATGAGGTGGTAGTTTTAGCTGTGATGATGAGGGTGGTAGTTTTGGCTGTGATGATGAGGGTGGTAGTTTTAGCTGTGATGATGAGGGTGGTAGTTTTGGCTGTGATGATGAGGGTGGTAGTTTTAGCTGTGATGATGAGGGTGGTAATTTTGGCTGTGATGATGAGGGTGGTAGTTTTAGCTGTGATGATGAGGGTGGTAGTTTTGGCTGTGATGATAGGGTGGTAGTTTTAGCTGTGATGATGAGGGTGGTAGTTTTGGCTGTGATGATGAGGGTGGTAGTTTTGGCTGTGATGATGAGGGTGATAGTTTTGGCTGTGATGATGAGGGTGGTAGTTTTGGCTGTGATGATGAGGGTGGTAGTTTTGGCTGTGATGATGAGGGTGGTAGTTTTGGCTGTGATGATGAGGGTGGTAATTTTGGCCGTGATGATGAGGGTGATAGTTTTGGCTGTGATGATGAGGGTGGTAGTTTTGGCCGTGATGATGAGGTGGTAGTTTTGGCCGTGATGATGAGGGTGGTAGTTTTGGCCGTGATGATGAGGGTGGTAGTTTTGGCTGTGATGATGAGGGTGATAGTTTTGGCTGTGATGATGAGGGTGATAGTTTTGGCTGTGATGATGAGGGTGGTAGTTTTGGCCGTGATGATGAGGGTGGTAGTTTTGGCTGTGATGATGAGGGTGATAGTTTTGGCTGTGATGATGAGGGTGATAGTTTTGGCTGTGATGATGAGGATGGTAGTTTTGGCTGTGATGATGAGGGTGATAGTTTTGGCTGTGATGATGAGGGTGGTAGTTTTGGCTGTGATGATGAGGGTGATAGTTTTGGCTATGATGATGAGGGTGGTAGTTTTGGCTGTGATGATGAGGGTGGTAGTTTTGGCTGTGATGATGAGGGTGATACTTCTGTCTTTTTTCTTTCTAGGGGAATTTGACGGTCACATGTGGAGATACGGTTGATGAGACCACATTCAGGTAACGGCCAAGCTCCATAGAAAACCTTTCTCCTCCAGTCACCTCCAAAGCTGGAGCTGGCTGCTGATTACTGCTGAGCTTTATCTGGGCCACTGATGACTGAATTCCCACAATGCACTTCTGCCTGTGAATGCAGCTTTGGATGTGACCCCTAGATTAACTCTTTTTTTCGTGGATGTCTTCCTCCTTCCCCTCCAGATTCTCGGCTGCAGTTTTGCTCTTGGACGCGGCTGGACATTTCTATCTGGGCGGCTCTAAGTATGTGCCGGGTGTGAGCGGATTCTTCGGGCCGAGCGTTTACTACCGGAACCGCATTGTGCCAGTCCACAGGGTAATGTCAACCGTCCCTCATACAGAACTCTGCCAGTCCTGGCCTCGCGTCTCCTCGCTCCCTGCTGACGCGTTTTCTGTCCTTCCTCAGTCACTCCCTCCTCGGCTCATCCATGGTCTCGAGCTTCATCAATGGTTCCAGAAGTGCGAGGCTTTCAAGGAGGAAAGTTCCATCAGATTCTGGCATTTTCTAACGCAGCAGAGAACAACAGGTGCAGTCACGTCTCTGACTAATGTGGGGGTCACTGATGGGACAAGTCTTCCTCTGACAAATGTGGGGGTCCCTGATGGGACAAGTCTTCCTCTGACTAATGTGGGGGTCACTGATGGGACAAGTCTTCCTCTGACTAATGTGGGGGTCACTGATGGGACAAGTCTTCCTCTGACAAATGTGGGGGTCCCTGATGGGACAAGTCTTCCTCTGACTAATGTGGGGGTCACTGATGGGACAAGTCTTCCTCTGACTAATGTGGGGGTCACTGATGGGACAAGTCTTCCTCTGACTAATGCGGGGTCCCTGATGGGGCAAGTCTTCCTCTGATTAATGCGGGGGTCAATGATGGGACAAGTCTTCCTCTGATTAATGAGGGGGTCCCTGATGGGACAAGTCTTCCTCTGACAAATGTGGGGGTCCCTGATGGGACAAGTCTTCCTCTGACTAATGTGGGGGTCACTGATGGGACAAGTCTTCCTCTGACTAATGTGGGGGTCACTGATGGGACAAGTCTTCCTCTGACTAATGCGGGGGTCCCTGATGGGACAAGTCTTCCTCTGACTAATGTGGGGTCACTGATGGGACAAGTCTTCCTCTGACTAATGTGGGGGTCACTGATGGGACAAGTCTTCCTCTGATTAATGAGGGGGTCACTGATGGGACAAGTCTTCCTCTGACTAATGTGGGGGTCACTGATGGGACAAGTCTTCCTCTGACTAATGTGGGGGTCACTGATGGGACAAGTCTTCCTCTGATTAATGAGGGGGTCACTGATGGGACAAGTCTTCCTCTGACTAATGCCGGGGTCACTGATGGGACAAGTCTTATTCTGACTAATGTGGGGGTCTCTTGATATTGGGTCATGATGGACAAGTTTCCTCGATAATGTGGGGTCTGATGGGAAAGTCTTCCTTGATTAATGTGGGGTCATGATGGGACAAGTCTTCTCTGACTATGTGGGCCTGATGGACAAGTCTTCCTGACTAATGGGGGTCATGATGACAAGTCTTTCTGATAATGTGGGGGTCCTGATGGAAATTTCTGATAATGCGGGTACGATGGACAAGTCTTCCTTGATAATGGGGGTCCTGATGGGACAAGTCTCCTCTGACTAATGGGGTCATGATGGACAGTCTCCTTGATTAATGGGGTCTGATGGACAAGTTCCTCTGACTAATGGGGTCTGTGGACAAGTCTTCCTCTGACTAATGGGGTCATGAGGGACAAGTCTTTCTGACTATGTGGGGGTCCCTGAGGGACAAGTCTCTCTGATAATGCGGGGTCATGATGGACAATCTTCCTCTGACTAATGTGGGGGTCCTGTGGGACAACTTCCTCTGACTAATGCGGGGTCACTGATGGACAGTCTTCCTCTGACTAATGTGGGGTCCCTGATGGGACAAGTCTCTCTGACTAATGGGGTCATGATGGGACAAGTCTTCTTCTGATAATGTGGGGTCCTGATGGACAGTCTTCCTCTGACTAATGGGGTCTGATGACAATCTCCCTATAATGTGGGGTCATGATGGACAAGTCTTCCTCTGATAATGGGGGGTCACTGATGGACAAGTCTTCCTCTGATTTGTGGGGGTCCTGATGGACAAGTCTTCCTCTGACTAATGGGGGTCACTGATGGACAAGTCTTCCTCGATAATGTGGGGTCCTGATGGACAAGTCTTCTCTGATAATGGGGGGCATGATGAACAAGTCTTCCTCTGACTAATGTGGGGGTCATGATGGGACAAGTCTTCCTCTGATAATGGGGGGTCATGATGGGACAAGTCTTCCTTGATAATGTGGGGGTCATGATGGGACAAGTTTCCTCTGATAATGTGGGGTCCCTGATGGGACAAGTCTTCTCTGACTAAGTGGGGGTCAATGATGGGAAAGTCTTTCTGACTAATGTGGGGGTCTGAGGGACAAGTCTTCCTCTGACTAATGCGGGGTCATGATGGACAAGTCTTTCTGACTAATTGGGGGTCCTGTGGGACAAGTCTTCCTCTGACTAATGTGGGGTCATGATGAGACAAGTCTTCCTCTGACTAATGTGGGGGTCCTGATGGACAAGTCTTCTCTGACTAATGGGGGTCAATGAGGGACAAGTTATTCTGATAATGTGGGGGTCCCTGATGGGACAAGTTTATTTGACTAATGTGGGTCATGATGGACAAGTCTTCTCTGATAATGTGGGGGTCCTGATGGGACAAGCTTCTGACTAATGTGGGGGTCCCGATGGGACAAGTCTTCCTTGATAATGGGGGGTCACTGATGGGACAAGTCTTCCTTGATATGTGGGGTCCTGATGGACAAGTCTTCCTCTGACTAATGGGGGGTCATGATGGGACAAGTCTTCCTCTGACTAATGTGGGGGTCACTGATGGACAAGTCTTCCTCTGACTAATGCGGGGTCATGATGGGAAAGTCTTCCTCTGATTAATGTGGGGTCCCTGATGGGACAAGTCTTCCTTGACTAAGGTGGGGGTCACTGATGGGACAAGTCTTCCTCTGACTAATGTGGGGGTAGTGATGGGACAAGTCTTCTCTGATTAATGTGGGGTCATGATGGACAAGTCTTCTCTGACTAATGTGGGGTCAATGATGGGACAAGTCTTCCTCTGATAATGCGGGGGTCATATGGGACAAGTCTTATTCTGATATGTGGGGTCCTGATGGACAAGTCTTCTCTGACTAATGTGGGGGTCATGATGGAGGGTCCTGATAAGTTGAATTGATGATGCAAGCTTCCTTGTAATGTGGGTCGAGGCAGTCTCTATAAGGGGTCATAGGAAGTTCGAAGGGGCAATCTCTGAATGGGGTCGAGAAATCTTCTATATGGGGATGACATCTTTATGTGGCAGCTTCTCATTTGGTCAATCTTATGGGGTGAGGACATCTCCACTAAGTGGGTCCGATGACATTCCTTCTATGGTATGGAATTTCTGACTAATGGGTCTGGACATTCTAATCAGCCTGACATTCATATTCCTAGACAGTCTCTATATGTGGTCTGCAATTCTATGGGGTCTGTGAAGTCTTGCTATGGGGGTCTGATGGGACAGTTCTGACTATGGGTCTGTGACAGTTTCCTGACAATGGGTCAGGACAGTTTCTGACAATGGGGTCATGAATTCTCATGGGTCATGGAGTTTCTTGCTAATCAGTCATGATGGACATTTTCTAATGGGGGCTGGACAGTCTCTCGATATGGGTACGATGCATCTTCCTGAAGGGGTCGATGGCGTTCTGACTAATGGGTGGAAGTCTCTTGATTAATTGGGTCATGTGGGACAGTCTTCCTTGACAATGTGGGTCACTATGGGACAAGTCTCCTCTGACTATGTGGGGTCACTGATGGCAAGTCTTCCTCTGATTAATGTGGGGGCATGATGGCATTCTGCTAATGTGGGGTCATTTGGGACAAGTGGTCCTTGAAAAATTCTACTAATGGGAAGCTTCTCTGATAATGTGGGGTCATGATGGGACAAGTCTTCCTCTGATTAATGTGGGGGTCCTGATGGAAATCTTCCTTGCTAATGTGGGGGTCATGATGGGAAAGTCTTCCTCTGACTAATGTGGGTCTGATGGGACAAGTCTTCCTCTGACTAATGCGAGGTCAATGATGACAAGTCTATTGACTAATGTGGGGGTCCATATGGGACAAGTCTTCCTCGACTAATGCGGAGTATGATGAGACAGTCTTCTGCTAATGTGGGGGTCCTGATGGACAGTCTTCCCTGACTAATGGGGGTCATGATGGACAAGCTTCTGATTAATGTGGGGTCATGATGGAAGTTTCCTCTGATTAATGTGGGGTCATGATGGGACAAGTCTTTGACTAATGTGGGGTCATGATGGGACAAGTCTTCTCTGTTAGTGGGGTCACTGTGGACAAGTCTTCCTCTGACTAATGTGGGGGTTGTGGACAAGTCTTCTCTGACTAATGTGGGGTCACTGATGGCAAACTTCCTCTGATTAATGTGGGGTCCTGATGGGACAGTCTCTGGACTAATGCTTGGTCATGATGGGACAAGTCTTATCTGATTAATGTGGGGGTCCGTGGGGACAAGTTCTCTGATTAATTGGTGTGGTCCTGAGGCAATCTTCCGACTATGTGGGGGTCACTGTGGGAAATTTCCTCTGACTAATGGGGGTCACTGATGGGACAAGTCTTCCTCTGATTTGGGGGTGTGGGGACCAAGTCTTCCTGGAAATGTTGGGTCAATGATGGGAAAGTCTTCTCTGAATGGGAGGTCTCTCGGACATTTCCCTGGTAGATGGGGCAATGATACTCTTATGCTGAGGGGGGTCATGATGGGACAAGTCTTCCTTGTATGGGGGGTTCCTGATGGGACAAGTCTTCCTCTGACTAATGCGGGGGTCATGGATGGGACATCCCTCTGACTAATGTGGCATGGGAGTTCCCTGATGGGGACAAGTTTCTTGGTTGATATGTGGGGTCCATGATGGACAAGTCTTCCTCTGGAAGTCGGGGTCACTGATGGGACAAACTCCTTGTAAGTCTGAAGGCATGGGGGTCATGATGGGACAAGTCTTCCTCTGATATGTGGGGGTCCCTGAGGGACAAGTCTTCCTCTGACTAATGTGGGGGTGCACTGATGGCAAGTCTTCCCTGATTAATGTGGGGGTTCCTGATGGCAAGTCTTGCTCTGACTAATTGTGGGGGTCCCTGATGGGACAAGTCTTCCTCTGATATTGTGGGGGGTCACTGATGGACAAGTCTTCCTCTGACTAATGTGGGGGTCCCTGATGGGACAAGTCTTCCTCTGATTAATGTGGGGGTCCCTGATGGGACAAGTCTTCCTCTGACTAATGTGGGGGTCCCTGATGGGACAAGTCTTCCTGTGACTAATGTGGGGGTCACTGATGGGACAAGTCTTCCTCTGACTAATGTGGGGGTCCCTGATGGGACAAGTCTTCCTCTGACTAATGTGGGGGTCCTGATGGGACAAGTCTTCCTCTGACTGTACAATAGATGTGCTTCTCCTAATTGTGCTATTTTTGCGATTTATGTGCAGTTATTGGGAAGTAAAACAAGGTTGTGCTGGATAATATCAGTCTGTGTATAATGAAGGACAGTGTACTGTACAGCAGATAATACACGTCTGTGCCACATGGCGAGACATTCTCATGTACAGCAAATAATAAACCAATGTGTTTCACTGAAAGTGAAGTCTGTAGTACAGTAGATAATACAAGTAAACCTGTGCCACATGGGGAGGCAGTTACTGTACAGCAGATACACAATCATGGGCCACATGGGAGGCAGTCTACTGTACATCAAATAACACAATCATGGGCCACATGGGGAGGGCAGTGTATTGTACATCAAATAACACAATCATGGGCACATGGGGAGGCAGTTACTGTACATCAAATACACATCTGGCCACATGGAGCAGTCTACTGTACATCAATAATAAAACCCAAGGGAGGAAGTCATGTACAGCAGATAATACAAGTCTGTGCCACATGGGGAGCAGTTATTGTACACAAATAACACAATCATGGGCCACATGGGGAGGCAGTCACTGTACACAAATAACACAATCATGGACCACATGGGGAGGCAGTGTACTGTACATCAAATAACACAATCATGGCCACATGGGGAGGCAGTCTCATGTACATCAAATAAACAATCATGGGCCACATGGGGAGGCAGTGTACTGTACATCAAATAACACAATCATGGCCACATGGGGAGGCAGTCCACTGTACATCAAATAACACAATCATGGACCACATGGGGAGGCAGTGTACTGTACATCAAATAACACAATCATGGGCCACATGGGGAGGCAGTCCACTGTACATCAAATAACACAATCATGGGCCACATGGGGAGGCAGTCACTGTACATCAAATAACACAATCATGGACCACATGGGGAGGCAGTCTACTGTACATCAAATAACACAATCATGGGCCACATGGGGAGGCAGTCCACTGTACATCAAATAACACAATCATGGGCCACATGGGGAGGCAGTCCACTGTACATCAAATAACACAATCATGGGCCACATGGGGAGGCAGTCTGTCAAATATACATCTGTGCACATGGAGGCATGTCATTACATCAAATAACAATCATGGGCCACATGGGGAGGCAGTCTACTGTACATCAAATAACACAATCATGGGCCACATGGGGAGGCAAGTCCACTGTACATCAAATAACACAATCATGGACCACATGGGGAGGCAGTCTACTGTACATCAAATAACACAATCATGGGCCACATGGGGAGGCAGTCCACTGTACAGCAGATAATACAAGTCTGTGCCCATGGGGAGGCAGTGTATTGTACATCAAATAACACAATCATGGGCCACATGGGGAGGCAGTCACTGTACATCAATAACACAATCATGGGCCACATGGGGAGGCAGTCCACTGTACATCAAATAACACAATCATGGACCACATGGGGAGGCAGTTACTGTACATCAAATAACACAATCATGGGCCACATGGGGAGGCAGTCCATGTACATCAAATAACAATCATGGACCACATGGGGAGGCAGTCTACTGTACATCAAATAACACAATCATGGGCCACATGGGGAGGCAGTCCACTGTACCATCAAATAATACACAATCATGGGCCACATGGGGAGGCAGTCCACTGTACACAATAATAACAAGATCATGTGACCACATGGGGGAGGCAGTGTACTGTACATCAAATAACACAATCATGGGCCACATGGGGAGGCAGTCACTGTACATCAAATAACCAATCATGGACCACATGGGGAGGCAGTCTACTGTACATCAAATAACACAATCATGGGCCACATGGGGAGGCAGTCCACTGTACATCAAATAACACAATCATGGGCCACATGGGGGGCAGTGACTGTAGCAGATATACAGTATGTGCACTGGAGCAGTGTTTGTACATCAAATAACACAATCATGGGCCACATGGGGAGGCAGTCTACTGTACATCAAATAACACAATCATGGGCCACATGGGGAGGCAGTCCACTGTACATCAAATAACACAATCATGGGCCACATGGGGAG
The DNA here is from genome assembly GCA_033576555.1 of Oophaga sylvatica. Lineage (NCBI taxonomy): Eukaryota > Metazoa > Chordata > Amphibia > Anura > Dendrobatidae > Oophaga > Oophaga sylvatica. The sequence continues at coordinate 16,359 of JARQOD010007257.1, read as the reverse complement.
GCGTCCACTGTACATCAAATAACACAATCATGGGCCACATGGGGAGGCAGTCTACTGTACATCAAATAACACAATCATGGGCCACGTGGGGAGGCAGTCTACTGTACATCAAATAACACAATCATGGGCCACATGGGGAGGCAGTCCACTGTACATCAAATAACACAATCATGGACCACATGGGGAGGCAGTCACTGACATCAAATAACACAATCATGGGCCACATGGGGAGGCAGTCTACTGTACATCAAATAACACAATCATGGACACACATGGGGAGGCAGTCTACTGTACATCAAATAACACAATCATGGGCCACATGGGGAGGCAGTCCACTGTACATCAAATAACACAATCATGGACCACATGTGGAGGCAGTGTACTGTACATCAAATAACACAATCATGGGCCACATGGGGAGGCAGTCCACTGTACATCAAATAACACAATCATGGACCACATGGGGAGGCAGTCTACTGTACATCAAATAACACAATCATGGGCCACATGGGGAGGCAGTCCACTGTACATCAAATAACAATCATGGGCCACATGGGGAGGCAGTGTACTGTACAGCAGATAATACAAGTATGTGCCACATGGGGAGGCAGTGTATTGTACATCAAATAACACAATCATAGGCCACATGGGGAGGCAGTCTACTGTACATCAAATAACACAATCATGGGCCACATGGGGAGGCAATCCACTGTACATCAAATAACACAATCATGGGCCACATGGGGAGGCGGTCCACTGTACATCAAATAACACAATCATGGGCCACATGGGGAGGCAGTCTACTGTACATCAAATAACACAATCATGGGCCCATGGGGAGGCAGTCTACTGTACATCAAATAACACAATCATGGGCCACGTGGGGAGGCAGTCTACTGTACATCAAATAACACAATCATGGGCCACATGGGGAGGCAGTCTACTGTACATCAAATAACACAATCATGGGCCACATGGGGAGGCAGTCCACTGTACATCAAATAACACAATCATGGACCACATGGGGAGGCAGTCCACTGAACATCAAATAACACAATCATGGGCCACATGGGGAGGCAGTCCACTGTACATCAAATAACACAATCATGGGCTACATGGGGAGGCAGTCTACTGTACATCAAATAACACAATCATGGGCCACATGGGGAGGCGGTCCACTGTACAGCAGATAACACAATCATGGGCCACATGGGGAGGCAGTCTACTGTACATCAAATAACACAATCATGGGCCACATGGGGAGGCAGTCTACTGTACATCAAATAACACAATCATGGGCCACATGGGGAGGCAGTCCACTGTACATCAAATAACACAATCATGGACCACATGGGGAGGCAGTCTACTGTACATCAAATAACACAATCATGGGCCACATGGGGAGGCAATCCACTGTACATCAAATAACACAATCATGGGCCACATGGGGAGGCGGTCCACTGTACATCAAATAACACAATCATGGGCCACATGGGGAGGCAGTCTACTGTACATCAAATAACACAATCATGGGCCACATGGGGAGGCAGTCTACTGTACATCAATAACACAATCATGGGCCACGTGGGGAGGCAGTCTACTGTACATCAATAACACAATCATGGGCCACATGGGGAGGCAGTCTACTGTACATCAATAAACACATCATGGGCCACATGGGGAGGCAGTCCACTGTACATCAATAACACAATCATGGACCACATGGGGAGGCAGTCCACTGAACATCAAATAACACAATCATGGGCCACATGGGGAGGCAGTCCACTGTACATCAAATAACACAATCATGGGCTACATGGGGAGGCAGTCTACTGTACATCAAATAACACAATCATGGGCCACATGGGGAGGCGGTCACTGTACAGCAGATAACACAATCATGGGCCACATGGGGAGGCAGTCTACTGTACATCAAATAACACAATCATGGGCCACATGGGGAGGCAGTCTACTGTACATCAAATAACACAATCATGGGCCACATGGGGAGGCAGTCCACTGTACATCAAATAACACAATCATGGCCACATGGGGAGGCAGTCTACTGTACAGCAGATAACACAATCATGGGCCACATGGGGAGGCAGTCTACTGTACATCAAATAACACAATCATGGGCCACATGGGGAGGCAGTCCACTGTACATCAAATAACACAATCATGGGCCACATGGGGAGGCAGTCTACTGTACAGCAGATAACACAATCATGGGCCACATGGGGAGGCAGTCTACTGTACAGCAGATAACACAATCATGGGCCACATGGGGAGGCAGTCTACTGTACAGCAGATAACACAATCATGGGCCACATGGGGAGGCAGTCCACTGTACATCAAATAACACAATCATGGGCCACATGGGGAGGCAGTGTACTGTACAGCAGATAACACAATCATGGGCCACATGGGGAGGCAGTCCACTGTACAGCAGATAACACAATCATGGGCCACATGGGGAGGCAGTCCACTGTACATCAAATAACACAATCATGGGCCACATGGGGAGGCAGTGTACTGTACAGCAGATAACACAATCATGGGCCACATGGGGAGGCAGTGTACTGTACAGCAGATAACACAATCATGGACCACATGGGGAGGCAGTCTATGTACATCAAATAACACAATCATGGGCCACATGGGGAGGCAGTCCACTGTACAGCAGATAATACAAGCCTGTGCCCCATGGGGAGGCAGTGTATTGTACATCAAATAACACAATCATGGGCCACATGGGGAGGCAGTCTACTGTACATCAAATAACACAATCATGGGCCACATGGGGAGGCAGTCCACTGTACATCAAATAACACAATCATGGACCACATGGGGAGGCAGTGTACTGTACATCAAATAACACAATCATGGGCCACATGGGGAGGCAGTGTACTGTACATCAAATAACACAATCATGGGCCACATGGGGAGGCAGTCTACTGTACATCAAATAACACAATCATGGGCCACATGGGGAGGCAGTCCACTGTACATCAAATAACACAATCATGGGCACATGGGGAGGCAGTGTACTGTACATCAAATAACACAATCATGGGCCACATGGGGAGGCAGTCCACTGTACATCAAATAACACAATCATGGGCCACATGGGGAGGCAGTCCACTGTACATCAAATAACACAATCATGGGCCACATGGGGAGGCAGTGTACTGTACAGCAGATAATACAAGTATGTGCCACATAGGGAGGCAGTGTATTGTACATCAAATAACACAATCATGGGCCACATGGGGAGGCAGTCCACTGTACATCAAATAACACAATCATGGGCCACATGGGGAGGCAGTCTACTGTACATCAAATAACACAATCATGGACACATGGGGAGGCAGTGTACTGTACATCAAATAACACAATCATGGGCCACATGGGGAGGCAGTCCACTGTACATCAAATAACACAATCATGGGCCACATGGGAGGCAGTCCACTGTACATCAAATAACACAATCATGGGCCACATGGGGAGTCAGTGTACTGTACAGCAGATAATACAAGTATGTGCCACATAGGGAGGCAGTGTATTGTACATCAAATAACACAATCATGGGCCACATGGGGAGGCAGTCTACTGTACAGCAGATAACACAATCATGGGCCACATGGGGAGGCAGTCTACTGTACAGCAGATAACACAATCATGGGCCACATGGGGAGGCAGTCCACTGTACATCAAATAACACAATCATGGGCCACATGGGGAGGCAGTGTACTGTACAGCAGATAACACAATCATGGGCCACATGGGGAGGCAGTCCACTGTACAGCAGATAACACAATCATGGGCCACATGGGGAGGCAGTCTACTGTACAGCAGATAACACAATCATGGGCCACATGGGGAGGCAGTGTACTGTACAGCAGATAACACAATCATGGGCCACATGGGGAGGCAGTCCACTGTACAGCAGATAACACAATCATGGGCCACATGGGGAGGCAGTCTACTGTACAGCAGATAACACAATCATGGGCCACATGGGGAGGCAGTCTACTGTACAGCAGATAACACAATCATGGGCCACATGGGGAGGCAGTGTACTGTACAGCAGATAACACAATCATGGGCCACATGGGGAGGCAGTCCACTGTACAGCAGATAACACAATCATGGGCCACATGGGGAGGCAGTCTACTGTACAGCAGATAACACAATCATGGGCCACATGGGGAGGCAGTCTACTGTACAGCAGATAACACAATCATGGGCCACATGGGGAGGCAGTGTACTGTACAGCAGATAACACAATCATGGGCCACATGGGGAGGCAGTCCACTGTACAGCAGATAACACAATCATGGGCCACATGGGGAGGCAGTCCACTGTACATCAAATAACACAATCATGGGCCACATGGGGAGGCAGTCCACTGTACATCAAATAACACAATCATGGGCTACATGGGGAGGCAGTCCACTGTACATCAAATAACACAATCATGGGCCACATGGGGAGGCAGTGTACTGTACAGCAGATAACACAATCATGGGCCACATGGGGAGGCAGTCCACTGTACAGCAGATAACACAATCATGGGCCACATGGGGAGGCAGTCCACTGTACATCAAATAACACAATCATGGGCCACATGGGGAGGCAGTGTACTGTACAGCAGATAACACAATCATGGGCCACATGGGGAGGCAGTCCACTGTACAGCAGATAACACAATCATGGGCCACATGGGGAGGCAGTCCACTGTACATCAAATAACACAATCATGGGCCACATGGGGAGGCAGTCCACTGTGCAGCAGATAACACAATCATGGGCCACATGGGGAGGCAGTCCACTGTACATCAAATAACACAATCATGGGCCACATGGGGAGGCAGTCCACTGTACATCAAATAACACAATCATGGGCCACATGGGGAGGCAGTCCACTGTGCAGCAGATAACACAATCATGGGCCACATGGGGAGGCAGTCCACTGTACATCAAATAACACAATCATGGGCCACATGGGGAGGCAGTCCACTGTACAGCAGATAAATTGCCATGTGCTGCACTGAAGGCAATCTCCAGTATATACAGTGTCATCTGCCCGCATCCTCCACCACAGGAACCTGCGCTGACACCTATCATCAGTACCAGGGCCGTCATGGCGCACAGCCACCTTCTGCTCAGTGCTCGGTGTGGGACTCGCCTCCACCGCCGCACAGGACCCTAATCGACAAGCTGCTGAAGAGGAGGGTGAACGGACCAGGTGAGACCATGGCCCGCGGGTGCTGGGAAGGACTCTAGTGGCAGCATAACATGGCAGGTGGCCATTAATGAGGTGCTAGTGAGGGCCCGGTAACGGGACCCTCCGCCCGTGCTCCCCCGACATCGCGCAGTGTAATACGGCACAATATGGTGCATTCTAGTGGTGTATTATATGTAGTGCCATGCAGTATGGCCTGCTCTGCTCAATATATGGCGGCACACAGTCTCATAGAACCGCACCTTACTCCATGGTAGAAGCAAAATCATCAAATTATAAGGTCCCCGCTGAGTGACAAGTGCAGGGTTTACCCCGGCGGACCTTTATCAGCCACAGCTCTTGTTATTCTGCCCCCTGGTGGCGACAGTGACTAATCTCTTGCTGCTCACCTTACAGGTCACATCACCTTTAATCACCAGCTCTTTGGCCAAGCCCTGTACAGAATATACCTCACGAGGGTCCTGGCTGCTGATGGTTTCTCCAGGATGAGACAATCTCTGCCTCTCCTGCTCCAGGCGGGATGTCTGGGGTATCACCCTGCGCTATACACGCGGCTGTGCTGCGCCACACAGGCCTGGGGGTCACAAAGGACACATCTAAGGTATCACTTGAACGAGCCACCTACGGTAGTACCGTACCTGTTCACACCGTGGTTTCCTTGCTCTTATCTGAATGTGCACGTTTTAGATTCAGACTGACGGCAGCAAAACTAAGAAGGAAGGAAGGACACACAGAGAAACAAGGAGCGAAGAAACACATGTGACACTACCGAGAATGTGGGTTATCTGTCAGGTTTCTCCTGGTGTCCCCCCGTTACTATGATTACAGATTTACACCCCAAGGCTTCTCTCCGCAGCTTCATCAGATCGTCATTTCCTACAATCCAGAAGTTCCGGTGGTGCTGAACGCTTGTCCCTGCTTTGCCTTCACTTTGAGTCCAACTCATCCCAAAACATCTCCATTTGGTTGATGATTGTGGAGGCCATGTCCTCTTACGCAACCTCCATCCTCAATGGTCACAGCTTTTACTTTGCCAGGAGGCTCTGGGTCACGGTCCTGTTAGCACCCAAATGATGACTAGATACAGACCAGGTGGGCTGGTGGTCACTGCAGAACACTGTCGTGGCAATGCGGGGAAATGCACCTCCACCATCACACTGCCCCTCCATGCTTCACCACTACACATGCAGAAGCCATCCACTCACCTTCTCTGAACCTCATAAAAACATGGTGGATGGTACCAAAAATCTCTAATTCTGAATCATCAAACCACAGATTTCCACAGATCTAATTTCCAGTCCTTGTGTTGCTCGGTTCATACAAGTCTCTTCTTGCCTGTTGTCCTCAGTCGTTGCTTCTTCTTTTTTGCAGACCTCAGTGGTGGTTTCTGTGTGTGGGATGGCACTGTTGAGGAACTGTTGGTATTCCATGAATATTTAAACAGCATCTATCCAGAACTAAAATTCACGGTGACCCATTCGAAAGAACAGATCCAATTTCTTGATACTTTGATATATAAGAAAGAAGGGACATTGAGTACTGATTTGTTCACCAAGGACACTGATAGGAATAGCCTTTTACTTTTTGAAAGTAACCATCCGAGGAAGATGGTAGAATCTCTCCCATGGAGCCAGATGCTACGCGTACGGCGCATTGTAAGAGAGGATGATAGGCTCGACTTGAGACTCGATGAGATGTGCAGTAAATTCATTAGACGGGGTTATCCAGTGCAAAGTGTACAATGCTATAAACGTGATGCCATGGCCTTGACTCCGGCTGGGGCTGGCCAGAGACGCATAAAGAACACGTCTAATCGTGTCCCCTTCGTGTCTACTTTCTGCCCAGTGAGTGATAAACTCGGTGGTATTTTGAATAAACACTGGAATTTGTTGCGGACGGGTCTTCCCCAGGTTGTTGAATTTTCAGATAGACCACTACTTTCTTATAGACGAGGACGTAACCTGAAGGATATACTTGTTAAATCAGACATTGGCCCAAATAGATTGATCAGACAAGGTACATTATGCCCACCTAGGCCTGGAAATTTTCCATGCCTGAGTTGTGCATGCTGTAGCAATATGCAGAAGGGTGACAGCTTTAACCATCCTCGCACAGGGAAGAGATTCTGTATTAAAGATCGGTACACGTGTACATCTAGTTTTGTTATATATGTCCTCACCTGCCCTTGTGGGCTGATGTATGTAGGCGAGACCACAATGGAGGTGAGAGCACGTATCAGCAAACATAAGAGCACTATCAGGACTAAACTTTTAGAACTCCCGGTCTCAAAACATTTTGTCGATTGCAGACATTCAGTGAACCAACTCAGGTTTAGGGTGATTGATGGGGTTCCGACTCTGAGACGTGGTGGTGACAGGACCAAATTATTGAAGCAAAAGGAGCTTCGCTGGATTTCTATTCTTGATACGCTACAGCCGAAGGGCCTTAATTTGGATTATAATTTACAGATTTGTCTATAGTCACACCTCTCAGTTATTATAAGTATTGTTCTCTGTATTTTGCTTTTAGATGTGTTTTTATTATATTGTATATTTTTTTTAATTATTTCCTTTTTTCTTTTTCCTTTTCTTGCACAGGCTTGGTGGTCTGGAAAGACTGGTGGACATGGTGTTTCAATTACTTATTTAGTTGGTTTTTATATGATTAATTTTTTCTATATTTTTTCTGTATTTTGTTGGTTTCCCCCTTTTTCCTATCACTTCTAGGGTCATGACTCCCCGTGCCTCCCGTTTTTCTCTCCACCAATATCTGTTGGAAATCTTGCATCTATATGTGCGTCCTTTATTAATGCAACTTGGTTATTTTCTATTTGTGCATGAGAAAGATCGACATCCGAAGATATCGCGACATCTGGGCTACCTATGATATGATCTAGTGCAGCAGGGATATCTGCAGCACGAGATCTCAACGGTTCATATGATCTGCGCATGCGCGGCTCGTGTGACGTTGTTGGTCACGTGATTGCAGAGCTGTAAACTTTTTGATTGGATGTCGCCCTCCCCGCTTGGCGCAGGATGTAAACGTCACAGTTTGGCGCTGCTCCTATGTCAGGAGGAGGTATCCGGAGTGGCTGCTTGTAATAACACCGCGGATGGGATGATGGTTTAGGCGCCAAAGGGAGACTATCACGATGATTGGTGAGATTCGGGTGAGTGTGTAACATCAGTTGATACGTCCATCGTCTCCATGGCTAAGGAATAGCTGGACATCGATTGGTGGAAGCATCTGTGTATGTTTGTTTACATCTGTTTTTGATCTGATTTTGTGAACAATTACGTTATCTGATGAGTTATATGATTTAATAGTTCGTGCCTTTATTGTTTGATCGCTGTTTTATTGTATGTATCTATATGTCTATTAGCGAAGAGGTGTAACCCTTGATGGTGATTGGCTCTCCACACCATATAAGGGACACCCATACACTTGCTTAAATGTACTTGAAAAAGGCCACAAGATGGCCGAAACGTTGCTACTTTCTATGGCAGAATAAAGATTTTGTATTTTCTTCACCTGGACGGATGCTGCTTTTTTTCTTGACTTTGGATACTATGGTTCATTGTGATCCATGAACCGGAGCGCGCATCCTTTAACTCCTTGTGTGCTGTTGCTATTGCTGTACTTTTGTTTGTTGTCCTCAGCGGGCTTCTTCGTTTTGTTGTCCTCAGTCGCGGCTTCTTCTTGTTCGTTGCCCTCAGTAATGGCTTCTTCTTGTTTGTCGTCCTCAGTCGCGGCTTCTTCTTTTTTGCAGACCTCAGTGGTGGTTTCAGCTTGTTTGTCATCTTCAGTAGTGGCTTCTTCTTGTTTGTTGTCATCAGTCTCAGTAGTGGCTTCTTCTTATCTGTGGTCCTCAGTCGCAACTACTTCTTGTTTGTTGTCCTCAGTCGTGGCTTCTTCGTTTTTGTTGTCCTCAACCACGGCTTCTTGTTTGTTGCCCTCAGTAATGGCTTCTTCTTGTTTGTCGTCCTTGGTCGTGACTACTTCTTGCCTGTGGTCCTCAGTCGTGGCTTCTTCTTGCCTGTGGTCCTCAGTAGTGGCTTCTTCTTGCCTGTGGTCCTCAGTAGCGGCTTCTTGTTTGCGGACCTCACTGGTGACTTCTTTGCAGCAATCCCACAGTAAAGGCCCCTTCTCGCAGTCTCCTCTGGACAGCTGATGTTGAGATGTGTCTGCTACTTGATGTTGGTGCATAATTTATGAGAGCTGTTATCTGAGGTGCTGACAGCTTGCGGTTTCTGAGGTCGGTAACTGATGAACTTATCCTCTGCAGCAGAGGTCATTCTTGGTATTCACTTCTTGGGGCGGTGCTCATTGAGCCAGTTTCATCACAGCAATTGATGGTTTTCATCATTGCACTTGAAGATATTGTCCAGGTTCTAGTAGTTTTCCAGATTGACCTTCATGTTACAGAAATGATGGATTGTGGCTTCTCTTAGTTGAGTGTGTTTTGCCATATTCTGGCTTAGAACAGTTGTAGAATAGCTATATGGAGTGGTGCCCCACTCTGCCCCTGCAAAACACCCATATTGGGTACAAACAATTTCTGAAGACCGGTGAGTCCACACATAAACTCCTAATAAAGCATACTGTATATTGGAGCCATTTTAGTTGACGACCTGATGAAGCTGTGGAGAGAAGACAAGGGGTATGAAGCCGTCATCAGAGTAACAGGGGGCGGTCTAAAATATGGGGTTACTCGATTCTCTACACTCCTTGTTCCCATATGTGTCCTCTTTCCTTCCTGGTTTTGCTGCCTTCAGTCTGAATCTACAATGTGCACATTCCAATAGGAACAAGGAAAACCACTACATGCACAGGGGTGTCCAGACTTTTGACTGGTGCTGTACATGTGCTGCCACGTACTGTCTGTAGTGCATGATGGCAGCACTTATAAAGCCCACATAGATGATGGCGGATTTTTCTCCTCTCCAGGCCCTGACGTTCATCCTCATTGCTGCGCAGAATGACGAGCGCCTCTCTCTGCTATTCCTGGGGCACAAGCATCACATGGGGGTGGACGGCTATCCGGTGGACTATGACCTGTCCTATGCGTATTACTCCAATATCGCTCGCCAGAGCATGGTGGACCGACTGCAGCCGGACAAACACCAGGTGTCGTATAATACTCACGTTGACCTAGTCATGAGTGACGCCATGTCTTACACTTGTGACGTCTCCCCCCCAGGCCTTCGTGGAGCTCATCCGCCTGACAGACGAGGAGGTGCTGAAGCAGCAGACAAAGGAGGACGACGACCTCTTCATGTGGCTGAAGTTCCAGGCGAGACAGGGGGTGTCCTCAGCTCAGGTACTGGAGGCAGAGGATAGGGGGAGTGAGGGGGTGTCCTCAGCTCAGGAACTGGAGGCAGAGGATGGTTTTGTGTCGACCCGCCACCACAATTGTGGATTACCAGGGCAATGGGGTACTCAGAGCCGAGCCCATGGAAGTCTATGGGGATGTCACAAGTAGCGGTGGCTCGGTCTGTGGCCCTGGCGGTCTGGCGTATGTTGGGGAATATTTACAGGGGATATATATATATACAGTTCGTGACGCCACCTGTAGTCTCTGGTAATTTGTACCAGCGCTGCTGTAGATCTCTGAGGGGATGGTGAGGCAGCTAGATGTCGGGTCCCCTACAGGTGGGACTCTTCCCTCAGGTCGATGGTTATGGTGGGGTTGTGCAGGCATGCAATTAAATAACTCAGTCTCACACCGTCAGCGTCTTTCCATACCTTTTTACTTGTTAGATGGTAAGGCAGGTCCCAGGGAGGCTGATGGGGTTGATGGAGGATGAGTTTTGAGGCAATGGTTGAGCAAGGCAGGGGCCTCCTTTACTTTCAAAATGATGATGAGTCCAACCAGCATAAAGCGTAGTTCCCTCTATAAACTCCAGCTATTTCAAAGCTGTACTGCCCGGTCAGTTTTGTGGTGGAGCCTTCCGGTGATGAAACTAGGTTCTTATATGCTTGGCCTAGCTCAAAGTTCCTATTCCACCTGACCCCTATTACGTACTGACACTTCAAGGGCTGCTTGCTGTTACCTAAGGTCCAGTAAGCCTCTGGATCTTCTACCACTATGCGTGCAGCTATAGTGATGCTTCGGTCTCCAGTGACTGGTGACAATGTGCAGGATACTTCAATCCTAAAGCACTTCTCAATTCCTTCCACTGTGCCTTTCGACTTGCTCACACTCTCAATAGCTGTCTCAGTCCGTCTATCAGTGGGGCACAGCTCTGACCAGGCTGAGGTAATCTGGCTCACCTTTACTGGCCTCCACTTCTCTGAACTGCACAAAGTGGGATGACTCAGTCCTGAGCCACCCGAGCTAGACTCTGCTCCTTCCTCCTCACAGGTCCAGGCAAGACTTACTGACTGACTCTGAACACTCCCTGTGGGTGTGTCTAAGTGTATGTGATGTCATGTAGAGCCCTTAACCATTACCTCTCTCACTCATCCTCCTGGTATTGTGTACCTTAAATACCAGGGCTACACAGGGGGACAGGGGGTGTCCTCAGCTCAGGTACTGGAGGCGGAGGATAGGGGGGAGACAGGGGGTGTCCTCAGCTCAGGTACTGGAGGCAGAGGATAGCGGGAGTGAGGGGGTGTCCTCAGCTCAGGTACTGGAAGCAGATGATAGGGGGAGACAGGGGGTGTCCTCAGATCAGGTACTACAGGCAGAGGATAGGGGGAGACAGGGGTGTCCTCAGCTCAGGTACTGGAGGCAGAGGATGGGGAGACAGGTGGTGTCCTCAGCTCAGGTACTGGAGCAGAGGATGGGGGGACAGGGGGTGTCCTCAGCTCAGGTACTGGAGGCAGAGGATGGAGAGACAGGGGTGTCCTCAGCTCAGGTACTGGAGGCAGAGGATAGGGGGAGACAGTGTTGTCCTCAGCTCAGGTACTGGAGGCAGAGGATAGGGGGAGTGAGGGGGTGTCCTCAGCTCAGGTACTGGAGGCACAGGATAGGGGGAGTGAGGGGATGTCCTCAGCTCAGGTACTGGAGGCAGAGGATAGGGGGAGTGAGGGGTGTCCTCAGTCAGGTACTGGAGCAGAGATAGGGGGAGTGAGGGGTGTCCTCAGCTCAGGTACTGGAGGCAGAGGATAGGGGAGCGGAGGGTGTCCTCAGCTCAGGTACTGGAGGCAGAGGATAGCTGGGAGACAGGTGATGTCCTCAGTCAGGTATGGAGCAGAGGATAGGAGGAGCCGGAGGGTGTCCTCAGCTCAGGTACTGGAGGCAGAGGATGGGGGAGCAGGTGATGTCCTCAGTCAGGTACTGGAAGCAGAGGATAGGGGAGCAGGGGGTGTCCTCAGCTCAGGTACTGGAGGCAGAGGATAGGGGAGTCAGGGGGTGTCCTCAGCTCAGGTACTGGAGGCAGAGGATAGGGGAGTCAGGGGGTGTCCTCAGGTCAGGTACTGGAGGCAGAGGATGGGGGAGACAGGGGTGTCCTCAGCTCAGGTACTGGAGGCAGAGGATGGGGGGACAGGGGTGTCCTCAGCTCAGGTACTGGAGGCAGAGGATGGGAGACAGGGGGTGTCCTCAGCTCAGGTACTGGAGGCAGAGGATGGGGGAGACAGGGTGTCCTCAGCTCAGGTACTGGAGGCAGAGGATAGGGGGGATGAGGGGTGTCCTCAGCTCAGGTACTGGAGGCAGAGGATAGGGGAGTCAGGGGTGTCCTCAGCTCAGGTACTGGAGGCAGAGGATAGGGGAGACAGGGGGTGTCCTCAGCTCAGGTACTGGAGGCAGAGGATAGGGGGAGTCAGGGGGTGTCCTCAGCTCAGGTACTGGAGGCAGAGGATGGGAGACAGGGGGTGTCCTCAGGTCAGGTACTGGAGGCAGAGGATGGGAGACAGGGGTGTCCTCAGCTCAGGTACTGGAGGCAGAGGATGCGGGGGACAGGGGGTGTCCTCAGCTCAGGTACTGGAGGCAGAGGATGGAAGAGACAGGGGGTGTCCTCAGCTCAGGTACTGGAGGCAGAGGATAGGGGGAGACATGGTGTCCTCAGCTCAGGTACTGGAGGCAGAGGATAGGGGGAGTGAGGGGGTGTCCTCAGCTCAGGTACTGGAGGCAGAGGATGGGGAGACAGGGGTGTCCTCAGCTCAGGTACTGGAGGCAGAGGATAGGGGAGAGACAGAGGGTGTCCTCAGCTCAGGTACTGGAGGCAGAGGATAGGGGGAGTGAGGGGTGTCCTCAGCTCAGGTACTGGAGGCAAGGATAGGGGAGACAATGGTGTCCTCAGCTCAGGTACTGGAGGCAGAGGATGGGGAACAGGGGTGTCCTCAGCTCAGGTACTGGAGGCAGAGGATAGGGGAGTGAGGGGGTGTCCTCAGATCAGGTACTGGAGGCAGAGGATGGGGAGACAGGGGTGTCCTCAGCTCAGGTACTGGAGGCAGAGGATAGGGGAGACAGGGGGCTCCTCAGCTCAGGTACTGGAGGCAGAGGATGGGGGAAGGAGGGTGTCCTCAGCTCAGGTACTGGAGGCACAGGATAGGGGGAGCAGGGGGCATCCTCAGCTCAGGTACTGGAGGCAGAGGATGGGGGGCAGGGGGTGTCCTCAGCTCAGGTACTGGAGGCAGAGGATAGGGGAGAGGGCTCCAGTACTGGAGGCAGAGGATGGGGAGACAGGGGTGTCCTCAGCTCAGGTACTGGAGGCAGAGGATGGGGGACGGGGTGTCCTCAGCTCAGGTACTGGAGGCAGAGGATGGGGGACGGGGGTGTCCTCAGCTCAGGTACTGGAGGCAGAGGATGGGGAGACAGGGGGTTCCTCAGCTCAGGTACTGGAGGCAGAGGATGGGGAAGGGGGTGTCCTCAGCTCAGGTACTGGAGCAGAGATGGGGGAGAAGGGGTGTCCTCAGCTCAGGTACTGGAGGCAGGATAGGGGGGAGACAGGGGTGTCCTCAGCTCAGGTACTGGAGGCAGAGGATAGGGGAGAGGGGTGTCCTCAGCTCAGGTACTGGAGGCAAGGATAGGGGGAGTGGGGGTGTCCTCAGTCAGGTACTGGAAGCGAGGATAGGGAGGAGGGTGTCCTCATCGGTACGAGGCGAGGAGGGGGAGACAGGGGTCCTCAGCTCAGGTACTGGAGGCGAGGATAGGGGGAGACAGGGGTGTCCTCAGTTGGTACTGGAGGCGAGATAGGGAGACAGGGGTGTCCTCAGTCAGGTACTGGAGGCAGAGGATAGGGGAACAGGGGGTTCTCAGTCAGTACTGGAGCAGAGGATAGGGGGAGAAGGGGTTCCTCAGTCAGGTACTGAGGCAGAGGATAGGGGAGACAGGGGTGTCCTCAGTCAGGTACTGGAGCAGAGATGGGGAGTGAGGGTGTCCTCAGTCAGGTACTGAGCAGAGATGGGGAGACGGGGTGTCCTCACTCAGGTACTGGAGGCAGAGGATGGGGGAGTGAGGGGTGTCCTCAGTCAGGTACGAGGCAGAGGATAGGGGGAGACAGGGGTGTCCTCAGCTCGTACTGGAGCAGAGGATGGGGGACGGGGGTGTCCTCAGCTCAGTACTGAGGCAGAGGATGGGGGACGGGGTGTCCTCAGTCAGTACTGAGGCAGAGGATGGGGAGACGAGGGTGTCCTCAGCTCGGTACTGGAGGCAAGGATGGGGGACAGGGGTGTCCTCAGCTCAGGTACTGAGGCAGAGGATGGGGGACGGGGTGTCTCAGCTCAGGACTGGAGGCAAGGATGGGGAGACAGGGGTCCTCAGCTCAGGTACTGGAGGCAAGGATGGGGAGCAGGGGTGTCCTCAGTCAGGTACTGGAGGCAGAGGATAGGGGAGGGGTGTCCTCAGCTCAGGTACTGAGGCAGAGGATAGGGGAGTCAGAGGGTGTCCTCATTCAGGTACTGAGGCAGAGGATAGGGATGAGGGGTGCCTCAGTCAGGTACGGAGGCAGAGATAGGGGAGAGGGGTGTCCTCAGTCAGGTACTGGAGGCAGAATAGGGGAGCAGGGTTCCTCAGCTCAGTACAGGCAGAGATAGGGGAGCAGGGGTTCCCGCTCAGTAGAGCAGAGTGGGGAGAGGTGTCCCAGTCAGTACTAGAGAGGGGGAAGGGTCCTCACTCAGGTACGGGCAGAGGATGGGGATGAGGGGTGTCCTATCAGTCTGAGCAGAGATAGGGGGGGGTGTCTCATCAGGTACAGCAAGATAGGGAGCAGGGTCCTCACCAGTACTGGAGCAAGAGGGGAAGGGTGTCCTCATCGTACTGAGGCAAGATGGAACAGGTGTCCTCAGCTCAGTACGAGCAGAGAGGGACAGGTGTCTCAGCTAGTACTGAGCAGAGGATAGGAGTGAGGTGTCCTCAGCCGACGGAGCAGAGGATAGGGGAGAGGGTGTCCTCACTCGTACTGGGCAGAGATAGGGGAGTAGGGGTTCCTCAGTCAGGACGGCAGAATAGGGAGAGGGGTGTCTCAGATCAGTATCAGGCAGAGAAGGGGACAGAGGTTCCTCAGTCAGGTACTGAGCAGAGGAGGGTAGGTCCTCGTCAGACTGGAACAAGATGGGGGAAGGTGTCTCACTCAGTACTAGCAAGAGGGGAGACAGGTCCTCACTCGGACTGGCAGAGATGGAGACGGTCCCACTCAGGTACTGAGCGAGATAGGGGAGAGTGTCCTCACTCAGTACGAGGCAAGGATAGGGGTGAGGGGTCCTCATCAGGTACTGAGCAGAGGAGGGAAAGGGGTGTCCACTCAGTACTGAGGCAAGGATAGGGAGAGGGGTGCCTCAGGTCAGTACTGGAGCAGATGATAGGGGAGGAGGGGGTGTCCTCAGATCAGTACTAGCAGAGGATAGGGAGAAGGTGTCCTCACTCAGGTACGAGGCAGAGGATAGGGGAGAGGGGTGTCCTCAGCTCAGGTACTGAGCAGAGGATAGGGGAGTGAGGGGTGTCCTCAGTCAGGTACTGGAGCAGATGATAGGGGAGACAGGGGGTGTCTCAGCTCAGACTACAGGCAGAGGATAGGGGAACAGGGGTTCCTCAGCTCAGTACGGAGCAGAGGATGGGGAGACAGGGGTGCCTCAGCTCAGTACTGGGCAAGAGGGGGGACAGGGGTGTCCTCAGCTCAGTACTGGAGCAGAGAGGGAGAGAGGGGTGTCCTCGCCAGGTACGAGAG
>JARQOD010007256.1:0-39799 GCA_033576555.1 Oophaga sylvatica | reverse complement strand
TAAGGGGAAGAGGGGGGTGAGGGCTCTGATGTCATCCAGGGCCTCTTATTTTTGGGGAAATATCAGGGATATGACCGGAGAGGTGAGAGGCTCTGATGTCATCACCTGACCTCATTATATATGGGAATATCGGGATATGACCGGAGAGATGAGAGGCTCTGATGTCATCACATGACCTCATTATCTATGGGAATAACGGGATATGACCGGAGAGGTGAGAGGTTCTGATGTCATCACATGACCTCATTATCTATGGGAATAACAGGATATGACCGGAGAGGTGAGAGGCTCTGATGACATCACATGACCTCATTATATATGGGAATATTGGGATATGACCGGAGAGATGAGAGGCTCTGATGTCATCACATGACCTCATTATCTATGGGAATAACAGGATATGACCGGAGAGGTGAGAGGTTCTGATGTCATCACATGACCTCATTATCTTGGGAATAACCGGATATGACCGGAGAGGTGAGAGGCTCTACGTCATCACATGACCTCATTATCTATGGGAATAACGGGGGATATGACCGGAGAGGTGAGAGGCTCTGATGTCATCACATGACCTCATTATATATGGGAATATCAGGGGATATGACCGGAGAGGTGAGAGGCTCTGATGTCATCACATGACCTCATTATCTATGGAAATATCAGGGGATATGACCGGAGAGGTGAGAGGTTCTGATGTCATCACATGACCTCATTATCTTTGGGAATATCTAGGGGTTATGAGCGGTAGAGGTGAGAGGCTCTGATGTCATCACATGACCTCATTATCTATGGAAATATCAGGGGATATGACCGGAGAGGTGAGAGGCTCTGATGTCATCACATGACCTCATATCTTTGGGAATAACAGGATATGACCGGAGAGGTGAGAGGCTCTGATGTTATCACATGACCTCATTATCTATGGGAGTAACGGGATATGAACGGAGAGGTGAGAGGCTCTGATGTCATCACATGACCTCATTATCTATGGGAATAACGGGATATGACCGGAGAGGTGAGAGGCTCTGATGTCATCACATGACCTCATTATCTTTGGGAATATCAGTGGATATGACCCGAGAAGTGAGAGGCTCTGATGTCATCACATGACCTCATTATCTATGGGAATAACAGGGGATATGAACGGAGAGGTGAGAGGCTCTGATGTCATCACATGACCTCATTATCTATGGGAATATCAGGTGAGAGGCTCTTATGTCATCACATGACCTCATTATCTATGGGAATAACAGGAGATATGACCAGAGAGGTGAGAGGCTCTTATGTCATCACATGACCTCATTATCTATGGGAATAACAGGAGATATGACCGGAGAGGTGAGAGGCTCTGATGTCATCACATGACCTCATTATCTTTGGGAATATCAGTGGATATGACCGGAGAGGTGAGAGGTTCTGATGTCATCACATGACCTCATTATCTATGGGAATATCAGGTGAGAGGCTCTTATGTCATCACATGACCTCATTATCTATGGGAATAACAGGAGATATGACCAGAGAGGTGAGAGGCTCTTATGTCATCACATGACCTCATTATCTATGGGAAAAACAGGATATGACCGGAGAGGTGAGAGGTTCTGATGTCATCACATGACCTCATTATCTATGGGAATAACAGGGATATGTCCGGAGAGGAGAGAGGCTCTGATGTCTTCACATGACCTCATTATCTATGGGAATAACGGGATATGTCTGGAGAGGAGAGAGGCTCTGATGTCATCACATGACCTGATTATCTATGGGAATAACGGGATATGTCCGGAGAGGTGAGAGGCTCTGATGTCTTCACATGACCTGATTATCTATGGGAATAACGGGATATGTCCGGAGAGGAGAGAGGCTCTGATGTCATCACATGACCTGATTATCTATGGGAATAACGGGATATGTCCGGAGAGGTGAAGGCTCTGATGTCATCACATGACCTCATTATCTATGGGAATAACGGGATATGTCCGGAGAGGTGAGAGGCTCTGATGTCTTCACATGACCTCATTATCTATGGGAATAACGGGATATGTCCGGAGAGGTGAGAGGCTCTGATGTCTTCACATGACCTCATTATCTATGGGAATAACGGGATATGTCCGGAGAGGAGAGAGGCTCTGATGTCTTCACATGACCTCATTATCTATGGGAATAACGGGATATGTCCGGAGAGGTGAGAGGCTCTGATGTCATGACATGACCTCATTATCTATGGGCATAACAGGATATATCCGGAGAGGAGAGAGGCTCTGATGTCATCACATGACCTCATTATCTATGGGAATAACGGGATATGACCGGAGAGGTGAGAGGCTCTGATGTCATCACATGTCCTCATTATCTTTGGGAATATCAGTGGATATGACCAGAGAGGAGAGAGGCTCTGATGTCATCACATGACCTGATTATCTATGGGAATAACGGGATATGTCCGGAGAGGTGAGAGGCTCTGATGTCTTCACATGACCTGATTATCTATGGGAATAACGGGATATGTCCGGAGAGGTGAGAGGTTCTGATGTCTTCACATGACCTCATTATCTATGGGAATAACGGGATATGTCCGGAGAGGTGAGAGGCTCTGATGTCTTCACATGACCTGATTATCTATGGGAATAACGGGATATGTCCGGAGAGGTGAGAGGTTCTGATGTCTTCACATGACCTCATTATCTGTGGGAATATCAGGGGATATGACCAGAGAGGTGAGAGGCTCTGATGTCATCACATGATCTCATTATCTATGGGAATAACAGGGGATATGACCGGAGAGGTGAGAGGCTCTGATGTCATCACATGACCTCATTATCTATGGGAATAACGGGTTATGACCGGAGAGGTGAGAGGCTCTGATGTCATCACATGACCTCATTATCTATGGGAATAACGGGTTATGACCGGAGAGGTGAGAGGCTCTAATGTCATCACATGACCTCATTATCTATGGGAATATCAGGGGATATGACCGGACAGGTGAGAGGCTCTGATGTCATCACATGACGTCATTATCTATGGGAATAACGGGATATGAGCAGAGAGGTGAGAGGCTCTGATGTCATCACATGACGTCATTATCTATGGGAATAACAGGGGATATGACCGGAGAGGTGAGAAGCTCTGATGTCATCACATGACCTCATTATCTATGGGAATAACAGGGGATATGACCGGAGAGGTGAGAGGCTCTGATGTCATCACATGACCTCATTATCAATGGGAATATCAGGGTATATGACCGGAGAGGTGAGAGGCTCTGATGTCATCACATGACCTCATTATCTATGGGAATAACAGGGATATGACCGGAGAGGTGATGGACTCTGGAGATGTCTGTAGTGATATCATTAATGTCTCCACACTCAGGATTACACAGTATTGAAGACCTCTAGTGATCGCTGTCAGGCCCCTGTGTCTGAAGGACGGGGAGGAACCCTGAGCCCAATCCTGCGGCCTCCACCTCACCCCCGAATACATGAGGACATCAATGAGCAGAAGATCCTAGAACTCGCCAACAAGATGATTGAGCTGCTGACTGGAGAGGTGACGCTGCTGGGAATGCTGGGACATTATACAGGACAGCACTGAAGGATTCTGGGTGATGACGGTATCATTGTGTGTTTCAGGTTCCTATAAGGTGTCAGGACGTCACCGTCTATTTCTCCATGGAGGAGTGGGAGTATCTAGAAGGACACAAGGATCGGTACCAGGCGGTGATGATGGAGGAGCACCGGCCCCGCACATCACCAGGTAATAGACAGGACTAAAGACGGATTTTGGTAAGACCTTACCTGTAAAATCCTTTTCAGCGAAGGAAGGAAGGGAGACACATTCATTACTAGTGGGTAGGCGGAGCCCACACAGGATAGAACACCTCAGATTAAAAAAAGAGTGTTGACCGGCCCCTCCAGCTTGGGCTCCTCCTACTCCAGCTCTCCAGTCCGTACACAAGCTAAGGAAGAGCAAATATCACCAGCGGAGCAACATAACCCCTTCTGAAGAACTTCAGAGAAAAAACCAAGAAAACAGGTTATGCATATAACAGAAAAAAACCACACAGTCCCAGGTACTACTCACTGAACCTGACCACTGCGATGAGCTGGCAATGCTGGAACAGAGCCTTAGCGCGCCGACCTCAGCCCAGATAATCGCTATCAGAGAAGGGTCACGCCGCATCTGAAAACACAACAACACACCTCTGCCATGGGAGGTATCCGTGTCTCCCTTCCTTCCTTCGCTGAAAAGGATTTTACAGGTAAGGTCTTACCAAAATCCGTCTTTCAGCAGCAGATGGAAGGAAGGGAGACACATTCATTACTAGTGGGACGTCCCAAAGCAGTCCAGAAATTAAGGGTGGGCAAAAAACCAACAGAGGCAGATTCCCAACAACTTAAATAAATGCACAACTAGCGCTAAGTACAAGTTCACAAGAACTTTAAACTACAGCCGCCTGCAGAACCCTACGTCCTAAGGCCGCATCAGCGGAAGCACTGACGTCCACCTTATAAAATTTCGTAAATGTGTGGACGGAACGCCAGGTCGCCGCCCGGCAGAGCTGAGCTGCCGAGGCCCCTTGATGAAAGGCCCACGATGAACCCACAGCGCTCGTGGAGTGAGCTCGAATCTTAATCGGGCAAGGTTCGCCCTTAAGTCGGTAAGCCTCTAAAATGGCCGACCGAATCCAACGAGCTATAGAATCCTTGGAAGCTCGTTGACCACGTCGACGACCTGTTGGAATCACAAACAGAGAATCCGACTTCCGAAAACTTTGAGTAATAGACAAATAGAACTTCAAAGCCCGCACTAAATCCAATGTGTGCAAGGTCCGTTCCTTCGCATTCCTCGGCTCCGGACAAAGCGAGGGCAACACAATATCCTGGTTAACATGAAATTGTGACACCACCTTAGGTAGAAAGTCGCCCCGTGTGCGAAGCACTACGCGATCCGGGTAAAACTCCAGAAAAGGAGGCGAGCAAGAAAGAGCCGCCAATTCAGAAACCCTTCTCAAAGAAGTGACCGCCACTAGGAAGGCAACCTTCCAAGAGAGCAAAGAAAGGCTAACAGAGTCCATAGGCCCAAAAGGCCCATGTTGAAGAGCCTCCAAGACAAGATTGAGCCGCCAAGGAGACACAAGCGCCTTCCGCGGTGGAAACTGACGGGTTACCCCGCGAAAAAAGGAACGTACGTCCCTACGCGAGGCGATAGCCTTCCGAAACAGCAAGGACAGAGCAGAAACCTGCCCCTTCAGAGTGCTAACTGCCAAACCCTTGTCCAGCCCGTACTGCAAAAAGGCCAACAAATTGGGAATGGAAAAAATCCTCGGGTTCCTAGAAGAACCCAAACACCACGAAAAGAAGGCTTCCCAAGTCTTGTGATAAATCCTAGTAGTAGCCGGACCTCTGGCAGCTCGCAGAGTGGCAATGACTTCGGCTGAAAAACCTTGACGGATCAAGATTTCGGTCTCAAGAGCCACGCCGTCAAACGCAGAGACTTCAGGTCCGGGTGACGAACGGGCCCTTGGGTTAACAGGTCCGGGCGAAGAGGGAGTGGAAGTGGAGGCGCTGCCAGAAGCGACACCAGCGTCGAGAACCACGTCCTCCTCGGCCACTCTGGGGCTATCAACATAGCCGGGACTCTCTCCAGTCTGATCCGACGCAACACCAGAGGAAGTAAGGATATCGGCGGGAACACATAGATTAGCTCGAATTGGTCCCACGGAGCCACCAGAGCATCCACCGCCATAGCCTTCGGGTCTTTGTACCTGGATATGAACGTCGATAACTTGGCATTGAACCTGGATGCCATCAAATCCACTTGGGGAGTTCCCCAACGGGGGCACAGCAGTGCAAAAATTTCCGGATGAAGACTCCATTCTCCGGGATCCATCTTTTCGCGACTGAGGAAGTCCGCTGTGATATTCTGAACTCCTGGAATGTGAATCGCAGAGATGGCTGGCACCCTGGCCTCGGCCCATACCAGGATCTGAGACACCTCCATCATGAGCCTGAAGCTCCTCGTCCCACCTTGATGGTTGATATACACGACCGCCGTCGCGTTGTCTGTCTGCACTCGGACTGGTAGACCGCTTAAAGGGACCGTCCAGTGTTGGAGGCAAAGGAAAATTGCCCTCAATTCCAGGATGTTGATCGGCAGGACAGACTCTTCCGACGACCATACTCCGTGAATCCAGAGATTGTTCCAGACACCCCCCCAGCCCGTCAGGCTGGCATCGGTGGTTATGACCGACCACCTCGGAGGGAGGAAGGACTTCCCCAGGGATAACACTTCTGGACGTAACCACCATCCTAGAGACTCTCGCACCCTGTGGGAGATGATGACACTGCAATCCAGTGAAACCTGCGATCGATCCCAACGGTTCAAAATTAGCATTTGGAGATCCCTGGAATGAAATTGGGCAAACGGAATTGCCTCCATCGACGCCACCATCAAACCCAGAAGGCGCATACACCTTCGTAGGGACATTGCTGTCGAAGACTTCATAACTTGCACATGTTGAAGAAGACTCGCTCGCTTGTCTGGAGGCAGAGACACCACTGCTCGTACCGTGTCGAAATGCATTCCCAAAACCAGGATTGACTGCGACGGTTCCAGAGACGACTTCTCCCAATTGACCAGCCACCCGAAGTCCTCCAGGAGCTGAAGGGATAGATTGCGAGCCGTCACCGCCTCCTCCTTTGAGGACGCCACAATCAAAAGGTCGTCCAGGTAGGGAAGAATCGAAAAACCCTGTCTTCGAAGAATCGCCATGAGAGGTGCCAGAATTTTTGTAAAAACTCTGGGTGCTGAGGCCAACCCGAATGGCAGGGCCACAAACTGGTAATGGTCCTGACCTATGGCAAAACGAAGGAAGCGTTGGTGGGCCCTTCCGACGGGAACATGCAAATAAGCGTCGCGAATGTCGATTGACACCAAAAAGTCGTTCTGCGACAGGGCCGCCACAACGGAGCGAAGCGACTCCATGCGGAATTTACGGGTGCGGACATGCCGATTCAATCTTTTGAGATCCAGAATGGGGCGAAATTTGTCCTCCTTTTTGGGGACCACAAAGAGGTTGGAATAAAACCCTCTTCCCCGGTCCTCCTGCGGAACCGGTACCACCCTTCTGCAGAAGGGAATCGACCTCCCGCAGTAGAGCGGCAAATAGCTCGGGCTCTGACGGAATGCAAGATTGGCAAAAACTGTCCGGGGTCGAGAAGAAAACTCTATGAAGTAGCCTGCCGACACAACCCGCGTCACCCAGGCGTCCGACACGCGGGAAGCCCAAATCGATTCGAATTGGAGCAGGCGACCTCCCACTCGAGAGCCCTCGAGTGAGACCCTGGCGTCAGTCCGCCTTAGCGGGCTTTTTGTCAGCTTCCCGCTTGTCTTGACGGAAGCTCTGTTTCCAGGGAGTGCGGGATTTCTGAGAGTTCTTTTTTCCTGAAAAAGAGGGACGACCCGATCCCCAAGAGGGCTGACCGAACCGTCCCCTGGACCGAAAAGACCGCCGACTACTACCGGCACTAGGCCTGCCAGACGCAGAAGTCACAGCTCTTCGCTGCGGTAAAGCCGTTTCTTTTGCCTTTGCCTTGGCAATCAGCTCCGTGAGGTCAGATCCAAATAGCTGACCACCCTTGTAAGCTAAAGATAGCAAACCTTGCTTGGAAACCGCGTCCCCGGTCCACTGTCTAAGCCACAGAGCTCTTCTGACTGTGACCGCCGAGGATTGCGCCCTGGACAGCAGTGACGCAGTATCCAAACCTGCATCACTGCCATATCGGGCTGCATCCTCCAACAACTTGAAAATCCCATCTACCTCGGATAGTGGGGATCCATCTTGCCACGCCGTCCGTAGACGGTCTAACCAGCTCAGGGAAGCTTTACAAGCACACATGGACCCTAGTACTGCTCTGAATCCATGACCCGCGGCCTCGTAGATGGATTTCGCCGCCATCTCCGTTTTTCTGTCCAGCTGATCCTGCAGACTCGCCTTCCCTTTAACAGGAAGTAATGAGGATTTGCTAAGCTGGGATAAAGGGACATCCACTTCAGGAGAAGGAATCCAATTATCAATCAACTCCGTCGTACACGGATACAGCGTCTCAAAAAAACGTGTCCCCTGAAAACGTTTATCTGGACACAGGCGTTCCTTCTCCACTGCCCCATTAAGCTCATCCAGAGATGGTAATGCTGATCTCGACCTATGCGACTCCTGAAACATCCGGGCCGACTTACCAGGACGTCTAGTTACCTCCTCCGTAACTGTAACGCCTCCCTCATGGCTCCAATAAAAGCCTCTGTACGGCCCAAAAGAGAGGCAGAGTGCCCCTGCCGATCCTCCTTATCCGAATCGGACATCTCCCCATCCGAGCTTAAAGGGGAACCCTCCATGCCCGAGATCTCCGAGTCGCTACGCGGGAAAGATGGCACCGGCCTGTGCCGCTTCCTGCCATGAGAGGATCTAGCTGACACCCAATAACCTAGAAGGTCAGACAGGCCATCAATAGAACGAGCGAGGGCCTCCATTTTGACATCACTGAAACCTCCGACCGCTGCGCTTGACGCCGTCGAGGTCTGCGTGTCAGATACGCGAGACTGATCCTGTAGCGGATCTGGGAGACGGTCCGCACCTCCTGGACCCTGATCAGACATGCCCTCACACAGTATATGGCAGGTTAAACCTGTCAGTAACTAGAACAGTGTGGATTCTTAAAGAAAAAACGAACTCTGAAGGGTTAAAGCTCTTAAAGAGAGAGCCACCCCAGCTGTCCCCCAATTAAGGGTTAACCGCCTAAGAAGGGGTTAATGTCGCAGACTCCCCACAACCTCTGTTAATGAAAAGGGTGTGCGAGCCCCAGACAAAAAAAGGTGCCTCTTATGAGGTAACAGCTGCAGGACAGCGCAGTCTGCCACCAAATTGTGCCTCAGAAAGGTGCCCTGCGCTGTGGGGGTGAGGGGGTTAAGCTTCTGCCCTGACAGGCAGAAGCGACTCACCCAGCTGGCCGCGGTGCAGTGTCCTATTGTTCCTTCGGTCGGTCGGGGGGAGCGGAGAGTGAGGAGCCCGAGGAGGCCGTCAGTAATGGCCGCCGCGCTGAAGGAGAGAAGCCGGAAGAGGAGAGGCAGGGTAAAGCGCGCGCTCAGAGCGCTTCCTGCCCGCGAAAGAACGGGAAAGCGCGAAGCCACGCCCCCCGCCGGTTTAAAAAAAAAGCATGCGACTCCTCCGCTCCTGCCCCGCTCCCATGTCCTGCAGGCATCCACCTGCGGACAAAAGTACACAATCACCAACACTGAAAACATGTAGCAGCGGCTGCTGCAGCAGCCGCTGAAGCACTCAAACACATCATAAAATGTTGAGTACTCACCCAGCTGAGCGCCACAGGGACCCCCAGGGATTTGTGGCGCTGTGCCCATAGCTTCCCCCCAAGGGCGGGCAACGCAGTGACCCCAGAAGCGCGGTTTGCGTCCCCGCCAGGGAAGCAATCCTCATCCCCCAGGGCCGGCAGGGTTCTGCAGGGACCACCTTAAAGGGTAATGCAGATCCGCCAAGGGAAGGGTGGGGGTCCAGCAGCGCTGAGACCTCAAGACCACGGGGTCCAAGTCCCTATCCGACAAAAATAAAAAATTCTTCTGAGGAGCTGCTCCAGCAGCGACTATCCTCTGTGACCTCAAATTTTAGACTGGAGAGCTGGAGTAGGAGGAGCCCAAGCTGGAGGGGCCTGTCAACACTCTTTTTTTATCTGAGATGTTCTATCCTGTGTGGGCTCCGCCTACCCACTAGTAATGAATGTGTCTCCCTTCCTTCCATCTGCTGCTGAAATACACACGGCCTATAATTCTCTGTATGTAATAATGATGTCCGTCCTGTCTGTGTCTCCTCAGTGCTCTCCAGTAAGAGGACAACCCCAGAGAGATGTCCCGCTCCTCCACAGGACCATCAGGTAGATGGAGATCTCCCTATGATGTGTAGACGGCTGTGACGTCCTTGTGTTCAGTCTTGTTTTCTCCTCCAGTATTATATGTTTTATACTTGTGTAATGAGAGAGGTGGAGACGGCAGGATCACAGCTGACCACAGACATCACATGTCCGGATCTTCTGACTAATATTCCCGGGGGCTTCTCCCATCATCGGGGACTTTTACAATTTTTGTTTTGCAGCTTTTGGATCCGGATAAAGATCTGAACAATATTAATGGTCCAGAGAGAAATGTGAGGGGCGATCAGTGGTGTAAAGATAAGACCCCTAATGTGAGGAGCGATCAGCGGTGTAAAGAGGAGACCCCTAATGTGATGGATGATCAGCGGTGTAAAGAGGAGACCCCTAATATGAGGAGCGATCAGCAGTGTAAAGAGGAGACCCCTAATGTGAGGAGCGATCAGCGGTGTAAAGAGGAGATCCCTAATGTTAGGGGCTATCAGTGGTGTAAAGAGGAGACCCCTAATGTGAGGGGCTATCAGTGGTGTAAAGAGGAAACCCCTAATGTGAGGGGCGATCAGCAGTGTAAAGAGGAGACCCCTAATGTGAGGGGCGGTCAGCGGTGTGAAGAGGAGACCCCTAATGTGAGGAGCGATCAGCGGTGTAAAGAGGAGACCCCTAATGTGAGGAGCGATCAGCGGTGTAAAGAGGAGACCCCTAATGTGAGGGGCGATCAGCGGTGTGAAGAGGAGACCCCTAATGTGAGGAGCGATCAGCGGTGTGAAGAGGAGACCCCTAATGATATGAGGGGTGATCAGCGGTGTAAAGAGGAGACCCCTACAGATCACTGCCCAGGTGAGGGTCTTTATATGAATACTCTCTTTCAGCACATTCTGAATTGATAATGATGTGATCCTGTTATATGTGAGGTCACAGGTCGTCATTTATAATATGGATGATAATATAATTAAATGTCCGGTTTTATCGGGCATGTGGGCAGCACGGTGGCTCAGTGGATAGCACTGCAGACTTGCAGCGCTGGAGTCCTTGGTTCGAATCCCACCAAGGACAACATCTGCAAGGAGTTTGTATGTTCTCCCCGTGTTTGCATGGGTTTCCTCCGGGCACTCCGGTTTCCTCCCACACTCCAAAAAAACATACTGATAGGGAATCTAGATTGTGAGCCCCATCGGGGACAGCGACGATAATGTGTGCAAACTGTAAAGCGCTGCGGAATATGTTAGCGCTATATAAAAATAAAGATTATTATTATTATTATTATTATTATCAGTATTTGATTTATTATCTCTGCAGCCGCTGGGGTCTAAGTTGCCAAAATGGTGTCACTTGTTGGGGTTTCCGCTGTTTAGGCACATCAGGGACTCTCAAAACCCGACATGGCAACCGCTAGTTATTCCAGCATATTTTACATTCAAAAAGTCAAATAGCGCTCCTTCCCATCCGAGCCCTACCGTGCTCCCAAACAGTAGATTTCCACCACATTTGTGATATCGGCATTGCATGCAGAACACAGCTGCTAGGGAGAGTTGTTTGTTTGTGCAAATCGTCCAGAAATTCTCTATAAAACCCAAAAGCTCTTTTCAGAGCTGAAAGTATAAGGTCAGGGACTGAGTTGTGACAGTTTTCCCATCTATTTTTGGGTTACATTTACCCCTGCAGGGCAATTTTTTTGTGCTGTTGCGGTGTTGTGTTCACAGCGAATAGGACGCACAGTACTGCACAACTGACACGCAGCCAGCACCGCTGTGTTGTGTTGTGACTGGGGAGTGTAATCTCGTCTTACACCTCAGGGCAATTGTTTAGTGGCAGCACTGCTGTCTTGTGTGGTGACTGGGGCACGTAATCTCGCCTTAAACCTCAGGGCAAATTTTTAGTGGCAGCACCGCTGTCTTGTGTGGTGACTTGGGTACGTAATCTCACCTTAAACCTCAGGGCAATTTTTTTGTGGCAGCACCGCTGTCTTGTGTGGTGTCTGGGGTGCGTAATCTCGCCTGAAATCTCAGGGCAATTTTTTTGTGCCGTTGCCGTGTTGTTTGTAAAACACAAAGCAGTACTAGGCTGTAGTGCTACCTTCCACAAAGCACTAACTTCTCCTTGTTCCCCAATATCTGCATCTGAACATCTGCAACTATGGCAGAAAAATCCAAAATTCCTAAAAAGGCTGTTGTGAAGGGACAGGGACGTGGATGTGGGGTTGTCATTGGTGCCCAACAAGGCACACAGTCTGGGAGACTGAAGAAGGTTGATGCATCTAGGTTCCTGGCGAAATTTCCCTGTCCTGAACGTAAACGGGTCTGGAAGCCAAAAGAACAAGAGCAGATGCTGTCTTGGATGGCTGATAAGGCCTCAACAAAATTTTCTAGCAGCACCCAATAGTCCATGACAAAACAGTCTCCTGTCCATACAGAGAACGCTGGGTCATCCTATTCCTAGTTCATCATCCTGTCAGGAGTCACAGGAAACATTTGACCCCAACTTTGGCCACTCCGAGGATCTGTTTGGTCCATTTCCTTTCGTTGCCTCTGGCCTCTCACCGCACAACATTGAAGAGGAACGTGAGGAGGTATCGTCTGTTGATGATGGCCAAATATTTGAAACCCCACGGCCAGAAGAAAGCCACTTTCATCCACGTGATATACCGGGTGAAGAGGTGGAGGCTGATGGTGATGACACACAGTTGCCATCTGGCCTATCAACACTATCAACATGGAAGGAGGATGACATGGACGATGAGGTGGTCGATGATGAGACCACCGATCCGACCTGGACCGTTGGCATGCATAGCCAGCACAGCAGCACAGAGGAAGAAGGTGGATATGTAGCACCAACAAAGGCACCAAGGGGTACTGGTTTGAGCAGAGTGTGAAGTGTCAACTGTTTCCAAGAGCAATCCCTCTTTGCCCCAAGTCAAGGCAAGGGTGCGTTCAGCCGCTGTCTGGAAATTTTTTTCAGATAGTCCTTCTGAACCAAATATTGTCATCTGTAGCATCTGCCATAAGAAGCTGAGCAGAAGCCAGGGCAAAGGCAACCAAAGCACCACCAGTATGCGGAAACACATGGCAGCCAAGCACCCTAGTCAGTGGGCGGAACAACAGGGTACCAAATAGGTGTCTGCGGGTCAAACCACTGCCATGTCGCCTGTGATCCTTCCTTCCCAATCTGCTAGGCAGGAAGCAGGTGATCATCATACCTCTTGTTCTCAAGCTGTGGTTGCACAGACACAGGACACAACAAGCTCATCCACTTGTTTGTCCCAGCCAAGCGTCCAGTTGTCCGTGCCCCAGATGTATGAAAGGAGGCGTAAATACCAAGCCATGCACCCACAAGCACAAATGCTGAACACGCACATTGCCAAGTTGCTAGCCGTGGAGATGTTACCATTTAGGCTTGTGGGGACACATTCTTTCCGTGATCTGTTAGCTGTGGCTACCCCACGATACTCGGTTCCCAGCCGGCACTATTTTTCCCGGTGTGCCGTCCCCACGTTCCACCAGCACGTCTTAAACAATCTAAAGCGTGCTCTCACCAACGCCGTAACCCGGAAGGTCCACCTTACAACAGACACGTGGACAAGTACTTGTGGCCAAGGACGATACATCTCTGTCACAGCACACTGGCTCAACCTGGTGGAGGGTGGGACAAAGTCTGAAACTAGACCATCACATATCCTACCCAGGCCACGAATAGTGGGCCCAACCTCAATCAGGGTTTCCGTCTCATCATATACGTCCTGTCTCCCCTCTTCCTCCTCCGCCTCGTCATCCTATGCTGAATTACCCTCAACATCACTCCCAAGTTGGGAGCTGTGCAGCAGCGCATCGGCAAAGCGGCAACATGCTCTGCTGAAGCTGATCTGCTTAGGTGAAACACCACACACTGCAGCAGAGCTGTGGCAAGGAGTAAAACAACTGGCTGATCAGTGGCTCTCCCCACTGCAACTCCAACCCGATCTGGTTGTCTGCGATAATGGGCATAACCTGTTGGCTGCTTTAAAGCTCGGGAAGCTGGTACACGTGCCATGCATGGCTCACGTGCTGAACCTAGTGGTGCAGAAATTTATAAAAACTTACCCTGACTTGCCGTACCTACTTAAGAAGGTGCACCGTATTTGCGCACATTTCCGCCATTCCTCAACCGCTGTTGCCGGTCTTGCAGCACTTCAAAAGCAATTTCATTTGCCAAGACTCATTTGCGACCTGCCAACAAGGTGGAACTCAACATATCATATGTTGGCAAGGATAAGTGAGCAGCAGAGGGCACTTGCTGAATACCAGCTTAAACATGCCCGTCACACTGAGACTCAGCCAAGACACATAACAACTGTCGAGTGGGTGTGGATCGCTGATATTTGTGAGGTGCTTGATAACTTTGAGTACTGCACCAAGTTTGTGAGCGGTGATCAGGCTATAATCAGGGTAACCATCCCTATGCTATGTCTGCTGAAAAAAATAGCTGCATAATCTAAAAATGGAATCTTTGAGTGCCCAGCAGCTGGGTATGGAGCAAGATTTCACAATGGGGATCCTACCCAGCCCAGCCAATATCATCAGGCAAGATTGGGGGATGAAGATGATGACGAAGACGAGGAGGGAGAGGACTTCTTTTTAGTGGTACCGAGGGAACACCTCATGCTACAGAGGGGACTCCCAATCCCAGCTTCATGTCTGTCCAGCATGGGTGGGCTGGAGAGGAGGAGGTGGAGGAGGAGAGTCAGTATGAGGAGAGTATGGGTATTGTTCCTCCTTCTGGGTCACAGAAGATTTGCCTCTTTACAGCATGGCACACTTCATATATGACTGTTGTGCCAAGACCCTCGCGTAATCCACATTTTCAATAGCAACCTATACTGGTTGGCCACCTTTCTAGACCCACGGTACAAGGACAAATTTCCTTCGCTACTGTTGCAGTCACCAAGGGGTTTCTCAATTAAATACTTAAAGAAGGCTGTTGTCGATCATTTGATGGCAACAGCACCCTCAGACACCGCTGCTAGCAGAAGTACCAGTTCTGTGCAACGGCATGCATTAATGGGGAGAGACACGCCAAGCAGGTCCAAAAGAGGTGGTGGTAAAATGTCCACAAACTGGGCTATCTTCAATAACCCGGCTCATCAGCAAGGACTAGCTGGACCAGTAACAATGTCAAGGAGGGAGAAGTTGAACAAGATGGTCAATGACTATCTAAGTGACCATACCTGCGTCCTTCCTGACGCTTCTGTTCCAGGGGAGGAGTCCCGAGGAGATAATTTGCATATTCCCAGTGCCTTCTGGGATAAGTGAAGAGTCTCCGTGAGCTCAAGGAACACTGGATTTTGGCTGTTGCAGCTGAAAGGAGGACATCAGTAAACCAGGGGAGGAGTCCCGAGGAGATAATTTGCATATTCCCAGTGCCTTCTGGGATAAGTGAAGAGTCTCCGCGAGCTCAAGGAACACTGGATTTTGGCTGTTGCAGCTGAAAGGAGGACATCAGTAAACCAGGGGAGGAGTCCCGAGGAGATAATTTGCATATTCCCAGTGCCTTCTGGGATAAGTGAAGAGTCTCCGCGAGCTCAAGGAACACTGGATTTTGGCTGTTGCAGCTGAAAGGAGGACATCAGTAAACCAGGGGAGGAGTCCCGAGGAGATAATTTGCATATTCCCAGTGCCTTCTGGGATAAGTGAAGAGTCTCCGCGAGCTCAAGGAACACTGGATTTTGGCTGTTGCAGCTGAAAGGAGGACATCAGTAAACCAGGGGAGGAGTCCCGAGGAGATAATTTGCATATTCCCAGTGCCTTCTGGGATAAGTGAAGAGTCTCCGCGAGCTCAAGGAACACTGGATTTTGGCTGTTGCAGCTGAAAGGAGGACATCAGTGAACCAGGGGAGGAGTCCCGAGGAGATAATTTGCATATTCCCAGTGCCTTCTGGGATAAGTGAAGAGTCTCCGCGAGCTCAAGTAACACTGGATTTTGGCTGTTGCAGCTGAAAGGAGGACATCAGTAAACCAGGGAGGAGTCCCGAGGAGATAATTTGCATATTCCCAGTGCCTTCTGGGATAAGTGAAGAGTCTCCGCGAGCTCAAGGAACACTGGATTTTGGCTGTTGCAGCTGAAAGGAGGACATCAGTAAACCAGGGGAGGAGTCCCGAGGAGATAATTTGCATATTCCCAGTGCCTTCTGGGATAAGTGAAGAGTCTCCGCGAGCTCAAGGAACACTGGATTTTGGCTGTTGCAGCTGAAAGGAGGACATCAGTAAACCAGGGGAGGAGTCCCGAGGAGATAATTTGCATATTCCCAGTGCCTTCTGGGATAAGTGAAGAGTCTCCGCGAGCTCAAGGAACACTGGATTTTGGCTGTTGCAGCTGAAAGGAGAACATCAGTAAACCAGGGGAGGAGTCCCAAGGAGATAATTTGCATATTCCCAGTGCCTTCTGGGATAAGTGAAGAGTCTCCGCGAGCTCAAGGAACACTTTATTTTGGCTGTTGCAGCTGAAAGGAGGACATCAGTAAACCGCGCGCCGCTAGGCTTATATTTCACCGCTTGATTATCTCTTGAACAATAAGAACATGGAAGAGGCTAGGAGCCATGTGGTGAGCTGCATTTCTTGCTACATGTTCATAGACTTACCAGTGGAAAAGCCAAACTTCACATGCCAGAAATGCAAGCTTGTGTCCCTGTTGGAGGAAAAGTTGCAAAATCTGGAAGAGAGGTTATCTACATTGAAGACCATTAAGGAAGGTGAAGAGTTCTTAGACAGAGCAGAATTATCTCTTCATGGTACAGAAAGAGAAGAAATTCGAAGTGCAACTGAAGAAACAGAGGAATGGAAGCATGTGACCCAGAGAAGCAGGAGGATCAGGAGGCAGTCAGCACCAATTCTGCTCAGGAACCAATACCAGGCTCTTACACAGGAGAACGATGAAGAAATACATCAGGATAAGACTTTGCCCACAAACAACCTTGTACGCCCTCAGAGTCCTCCTGAATGGAGAAAGAAAACTGTTGTGAAGAAGAAACGGAGAGTTGTTGTCATGGGCGATTCCCTGTTGAGAGGAACAAAGGCCGCTATCTGCAGACCGGATATAACCTCAAGAGAAATGTGCTGTCTTCCAGGTGCAAAAATTAAAGATGTGTCTGACAGGATATCAGGACTCTTCAGACCTAAAGATGACTACCCATTCCTGCTAATACATGTGGGGACAAATAACATCGCTAGAAACGACCTGGAAACCATCTGCAGTGACTTTGAAAACTTAGGTAAGAAAGTGAAAGAACTGGGAGCGCAGGTGGTCTTCTCTTCCATCCTCCCAGTGGATGGCCATGGAACAAGGAGGTGGAATAAGATTCTGCAGGTGAACAACTGGCTACGTCGATGGTGCCGTCAGCAAGGATTTGGATTTCTGGATCACGGAGTGAATTACCTATACGATGGATTACTTGCTAGAGATGGGGTGCACCTTACGAAGACTGGAAAACATGTATTTGGAAGTCGCCTTGCTACACTCATCAGGAGAGCTTTAAACTAGAACAATGTGGGAAGGGAAGCAAAACGCCAGCAAAAGCCATACACTTGACAAATACTATTGAGATTTCTGCTATTAGAAGTGAAGGGGAAGAACAAAGACAAAAAAATTTACATAATAAAAATATTGAAGGAAGAGAAACCAATCACAAACTAAAGTGTTTCTATACGAATGTGACGGGGTCGTCTCGTCAAACACTCGTCCTCCAGTCACTCCAGATTAGATTAAGAGCATGGGTCGACCAATCAAAGTATGAGTCAGACACAAGGCTGGTTCAAACTTAGAGCACGCTCAAGAATGGTACTAGTGGCACCGATCTCAGCAATGTCCTGTCTTTATTAGCATACACGGGGTTATATAGACATAACAAACAGGATGACCCACGTGGGGTAAGCTATATTCATCTAATATCCGGCCAGCCCTGATTGGCCCATGTCTCCAGACAGATGTTGATGTCGTCTTCAATTGTTAAATGTCATTGTGGTCGTCATCAATGGCTTGATTCAACTTTGTCTGTCAGAAGTAGGCGTTGATCTGGGTCAATGTCTCAGGAACAGATGTTGGCGGATACTGGTGCTATCTTTGAACTAAGTTTCGATATGACTTGTCTTCAGAGCACAGAATAGAGGCAAAGCACACAAGCATATATATATATATATGAAAATATAAGAATATAGAAATGGACATATGACATTAGACATTGGGCATATTATAATTGTCCTTTGCAATTGCAATCATGGACAAACTGTTTATGTCTAGCACCTACCATCCCTGATTAATTACGTCTTGTTCTAACAGGCTGTATCTGCAAGGAAATATAGCTGCGTGGGCTCAGTTCTACATCTATGTAACACTCAATAGGTGTGACATTTGACATTGAAGTTCAGCCTTGTAAGACTCCTTGATGTGGTCTGGCCCAGACATCTTGACATTTCCTCAGAGGAAACAGATGTGGGTGTAGGTCGATGCTAGTGCAATCTTAGCTGAAGCATTGTTATATTTGATATATCTGGTTTCACTCGACAAGGAAAAACTTATTGTTTCTTAAAATGGCGGCGATGAAACAAAATGGAAGCGAAGCATACATATGTATGAAAGAATAACAGTATATGAATATTTACCTTGACAATTCCCCCTAAACACTAAGTTTTTCCCTTGGCGTGGTGACCTTTGAGACTGTCCATGTGTGGGGAGAGGGGAGGTGGATTTCTTCACCCAGCTACCTCAGAGACTGCCCCCTTATGGGACGCCCCCAGGCAGCTGAGTCCCTATGTTGGTTAACACATGGAGTTCTCCCATCTGTCCCTAAACTAACTCTTTTGATTGTATCGCGTCATAGAGGGTTTTGCCAAGAGGATCAGGCGGGGTATATTGTTCCATATCCCCTACATTCATATACATCTCTTCTTGATAAAGGAAAATACCTGAGGGGTCGGCAGCCTTGGTTACAGCTTTCCTATATATGGGTACCACACAACACAGAGCTGAATACTGTAATACTAATCGGTGTGCCAAATCTATAAACTTTGAAATATTACTCATCATGCACCATCCACTAAAGCTAAGTGATGTCTAATGAACCTGTTATCATCATCATCTACACGGCTAAGTCTGTTCCAAGCATCCGTTACTGCAAGGATGCAAGCAAATGTCATTAGTAACATCATTCCTCTTCTGGAGGCTCTCCAAGGACCTTCTTACAAGGCGATGCGTGGATCCAATTTTCCTAGCCTTGTAGCTTGACTGCGGTATTTGTCGTCAGTAGAACTTGGAAAGGTCTGTCAAATCTCGGATCCAGACTCTCTCTCACGTGTCTTTTAATGACTACCCAGTCTCCGGGCTGCAGGCTGTGACTCCCAGGATCCTGGTTTGGATCTGGAAGAGAACTGAAGACATTATCATGTACTTTCTTGAGTCTTTTATGCAAATCCCTTACATATGAGCTTAATACATGGTTACTCATTTCCAGTGCTTGGGGAAAGAAACATCCTAAACTAGGCACTTTGCCAAATAGTACTTCATACGGAGAAAGTCCAGTTTTCCTATTTGGAGTGTACCTTACTGAGTATAGGGCTAATGGTAGACATTCAGGCCAAGATTTCCCTGTTTCAGCCATGGCCTTTTGGATTTTTAACTTCAATGTCCCATTTAGTCCTTCTACTTTTCCACTGCTTTGTGGATGATATAGGGTGTGGAAAACTTGTTGAATTCCCAGAGCTGTCAAGACTTCATTCGTTATTTCACCTGTGAAATGTGTACCTATGTCACTTTCGATCACCTCTGGTACTCCATACCTGCACACCACCTCCGCAAGCAGCTTCTTTGCGGTCGCCGCAGCCGTAGCCTTGGCAATCGGGAAAGCCTCTGGCCAACCTGAGAATAAATCAAAACACACCAACACGTACTCCCATGATCCTGATTTTGGCAGCTGAATATAATCAATCTGCAGTCTCTGGAAAGGATAGAGGGGCCGAGGGGCGTGTTTGGGTGGTGTCTTGACTACCCTTCTCTGATTATGTGTAGCACATACCATGCATCCCTGGATCAAACCTTCTATACAGGTGGAAAAGCCTGGTGCCACCCAATGCTTCTGCATCACGCTCATTACAGCAGTTTTGGACTGGTGGGTTGGCCCATGTAACATCTGGGCGACCGCAGGGTACAACGCTCTTGGAAGGCATCGGCGCATCCCTCTTCCCCATACCCCAGTTGCTGCATTCAGACATGCACCTTCTTTTCCCACTTTTCTACTTCCTCCTGGCGCACCTGAGCCTGCATCTGGGATAAGGCATCCTCCGACACAAAGGGATTTTTGGGAACGCTTACCTGGTGCATCGTTACCCCTTGGAGTGGTCTACTGGCTGCTGTTTTTGCTGCTGCATCGGCCATTTCGTTTCCTTTACTCACCTGATCAGTGCATCTGGTATGTGCTTTAACTTTTATGACAGCTACTTCTTTTGGTAATTGTAATGCATCAATTAACTGCTGGACTGCGTCAGCATTTTTAATGGGATGTCCTGCTGCCGTCAGGAATCCTCTAGACTTCCAAATTGGACCAAAATCATGAGCTATACCGAATGCGTATCTAGAATCTGTGTAGATGTTAACAATTCTACCTTCAACTATCTTACAGGCCTCGGTCAGAGCCTTAAATTCAGCCTCCTGGGCCGACTGATGTGGGAGCATTGGTTCTGCTTTGATTACTGCATTCAGGGAGACGATGGCATACCTGGTGTGGAAGGTACCTGAGTCATCTTGGTGGCGAGATCCATCTACAAAAGATTCAAAATCAACATTAAGTCTTTCAGTTTCAAACACTGTGGGTAGACCTGCTGTTTCCTGTGCCATAAGCTGAACACAGTCATGAGGAATCTCCTCTCTTGGATCTTCTTTGTACAATACCGTACAATACCTGACCTCCCCCCTAGATCCGAGAGAGGTAACAATGTGACAGGACTAAGTGTGGTATATCTCTGCAAAGAAACATTTGAAGGCATTAAAAGTGCACATTGCAATCGAAGATGACGTGCAGCTGAAAGGTGTGCCGGTTGCACTTGGTTCAGTATGGTGTATACATCATGAGGTGTAAGTACTGTCAGTGGATGATCAAGCACGATGTCTGACGATTTGTGGAACAATAGCCTACAGCATGTACTGCCCGTACACAGGACGGGGCACCTCTAGCCACTGCATCTAGTCTTCCACTGAAATAGGCCACTGGCCTTTGATTGTCACCATGTAACTGAGTCAATACTCCTGCCGCGTGTCCCTGCTGTTCATGGAGATACAGGGTGAATGGTAGTTCATAGTTGGGGATTCCTAGCGCTGGAGCTGCCACAATCCTGTTTTTGAGGGAATAAAAAACAGTCTATACCTTCAGGAGTTAGTTTAAAAGGCACAATGGTGATACAGTCATAGAGAGGCTGCATGAGGATTGACACAGCATGTATCCACTGTCTGCAATAGAAACCAGTCCAAGAAATGTCCTAAGAGCGGCAACATTAACAGGCATAGGAAAGTTCTGTACAGCTTCTTTGCGAGCGCTGGTCAGATGTCGCGCCCCCAGTGTAATGCAATGTCCCAAAAAGATAACTGAAGATTTACAGAATTGCAGTTTATCCTTTAACGCTTACAACCTGCTTGGTACAAAAACAACATAAGTAATATTGTTGCAATACTACACTGTTTCCTGGAGGGGGCACAAATCAGTAAGACATCAACATATTATAAAAATAACATTGGCAAAATAAATAACTGTAAACTAAGCCGCATCCTGAGATATCTGGAACAAAAGTGTATATATATATATTAGACACCACTGGAGTTTCCAGATCAGTAGCTGCATTAACTGCCCATAATTTTTGTACCAACCCGTACACAGGGTTAAGTTGAAGGGGGGCTGGAGTTTGCTATGTGGGCACTGATAAGAACTGTCCTTGGACCTGCAGCTGCCTGCTTGCAAAATGTGGGCTAGAACTACTCCTGGCTGGTTTTTTTTTTTTTTCTGATACAGAACAAGCTGAATTCTTCTAACTTTTTTTTTTTTTTTTTTAATACATTGTTCGGAGTGGACAGGGAAAACATACAGGACTACACTCTGGACAGCTTCAGTAAGTAATTGTTGGGACCTAGGCATATTAGTAGAAGTATATCATGATTTCATTGCATATATTGCATATTGACACGGCAACTGTCCTGCTCTGGTTGCTGGGACCTGTCCTACTTCTACCTGACCACACGTTCGTATATACGAATTAGATTCGTCCTGTATCATGGGTCCTCCTTTCTGTGAAATTGTTGCGGCCAGTCCTCCAGCATAGTGGAGTTGATTATTTGCAGCATCTACTATGACCCCAACATGTTGTTTCGTAAAATCCCCTGTCCTTATCCTAAAGAGTACATCATGACAGTGGGGTCCAGGAATAACATTGGAATATATTTCCTGAAAATCTTCTCTTTCCTCTGTGTATCCTGTCTCTGACGGGTGAATAATCTCTTTCCTCTGTACTAGCAACGTCTAGCGACATGATTTTACAAAGAGTGCTCGGCTTCAGTTCTGGTGTCATAGTGACAGTTCCAACCGGATAATACTCAATACGTGCTTGTAATTATAACAACACATCACATCCTAAAAGATTACATTGACCCCGTGGTGACACCATTAACTGTGTGTGTACAGTGATTCCTTGAATTTGCAGGGAAATCTTTTTAGTGACGGGGAGCTGGAGAGTTGTCTGTAATTACTGAATTGTCTGCCCCCGTGTCCACTTGGAACTCAACCTCATGTCCCCCTGGTAGATTCACCTGTACTGTGCAATTAGGAATGGGGGGTAAGGAGACAAGGGGTTCATGTGCAAGCTACCATTATCCTATGGGAGCGCCTCTAATTGGTCTTGGGGGCCTCCTGCAGGCGGGTCATTTGGATATGGATTAGTTGGACAGGCTGGATATGGGTTAGTTCTGCAATCCCTCCTGAAATGTCCTGGTTTCTTACACCCGTAGCACAATTTCTGTCCATCTCCTGGCACACGTCTCCTCTCCCTGTTATTTGCAGGACGAGTACCTACAGCGTGTATCCTTGCTCCTCTTTTTGCCTGCGCCAAACCATGTTGTGCCCCTGTGCTTTTCTGGCTAGATCCTCTGCTTTTACTGATCTCCAATCCGGTCTACTTACTTTCAGTTTTTCCTTGTCACTCCTTTTTTTTTTTTTTTTTTTTATGCCATTCATATTAAACTTGCCAGAACCCTCTCATTAGTCTTGTTTTCTTTGACAAAACCCATTTCCACCCAAGTTTTTCTTAGAGTCCAGAAATAATCTTTTGGCTCTTTCCTGAACTCTGTCTGCTAGTGTAACTTCTTTTCTCTGCCTGTCTATTTGCTTCTCACATACTCTGACCTTCGATTCTTACGTACTGTGTCTATTCCAAAAACCTATTCAACAAAATCTGAAAACTGTTGCACTCTGGCTCTGCGTCTCTATGCTGAATGCCTGATGGGAGGGGTAAGTCGGGTCGCTGCGCAGTTTGTCACTGTGCTCTCCCTCAGCCTTCAGCTTCCTTATCTGTAGAATGACCTTGGTGTACAGCAAAATACCATCTCGCTGCTACCAGCACTTCCTCCCTCCCTTATACCTTTGCTTGCTGTCACTGACTCCTGCATTCTTAGATCCGTTCCTACAAATATAATACTTGTATATCTCATTTAGCAATCTATTGTATCTAGCTTCATTTGCCAATTTTTACCTTAAATTTAGTGTGTTGATCCCTTGAAATCATTCCTATCACAGTTGAATATTTGATAGAAATTGAACTTAAAGATAACCACAGGGTTGTAATATTAACCCAAAGGTGGGCATACTGGCACGAGTCAGGATATAGCTCAAAGGATATGTAACAGAAGGTTCATGACTGCTGGCTAATCTTGTCCTTCTTGTAGTGGGAGGCGTGAATCCAGGTGCTCTTGCCCTCGAGCTTCGGGTCCTTGGGTGGACAGGACCACAGTGTAGGGACCCTCAAATCTGGGCTGGAGACAGTCTCTTCTCATAAATTTTTTTATATATATATATAAGGTCATCAGGCGAGAAATCATACACCGTGTCACCTGTAAATTCGGGGAGAGAAGCAGACACTGCAGAGTGGGTGTTAGTTAACTCTTTAGAAAAAGCAATCACAAATTTACTACTTTATCATTGGTTTCAAATAATTCCTGGTGCCTAATGTCTTCTATTTTTAACATACCAGCATGATGGAGTATTGAATGTATGGTGGCCCGAAGGGTGGCCCGTGACTCATTTGAATTTAGAGGATCATGGACTGGACCTACTGCATGGATGATGATATCAGCGGGAAGGTCCCCTGCATGGGTTGTCAGAGTCTGTCCAGGTGGCAAAGGGTCATAAGTGTGTATATGAGCCATGCATTCTGCAGTGACGATGGGACCACCAACTTGGGCTATTAATAGAGCCAGACCCCCTTTATTGGAGCAGTTGGAGTTGGCAGGACTAACTATAGCACCAACCCGATGTGTCAGGATATCACCGTACCCTATGGATAATGTCACTGGATTTCCGTTGCGGTCTGTGTAATGCTGTGAATGGCTGGGATACCAGTTTTCAAGTACACCGGGAGCTGGGGGCCTGACCGGGGTTTCCGTGAATCTTACAGAACGACTGTCCTCTCTGAGGATTTGTGAAGGAGAGGAAGGTGCCCCATCTCTGGAGTAGGGGTGGAATAGGCCCTAGGACCAGGGGTTGACAATGATGGTGGGGGAATGGAGGAGGGAAGAAAAGATACTGAGGCTGCTGGGGATAGTGGTGGCTGTTGAGGGGCCCACCCCTCTTCTATCTCCTGATCCTCCTCCCCTTCATTAGATCCCATAATATCATGGCGGCGGCTTCTGATCATTGTTTGAAAAACTGAAGATTCATGCATTGCAGCAATGGCCGGGTTGGGGTGTGTGAAAGGGAACAATGGTGTTGCATCTGGTGCCATATTGGGAGCTGTGGCCTGCACAGGTGCGGGCGGGGGCTGGTAGTAGGCCCTGGTTGGTATCAGCAAGGGATATAGGCCTGACTGGGTGTGCTTGGGTGTCTCAAGATGGCCGCCGGAGGAGATGGGGTGTTGGTCATTTCCGGGTGTATTAAGATGGCCACCAGGTGCAGCAAGATGGCCGCTGGAGGAAGGGGAGGGACCATTTACGGGTGTGCCAAGATGGCTGCTAGAGGAAGTGGGTGTCCCAAGATGGCTGCTGGTGTAGTGGGAGGGGCATTTCCTGGTGAGGGCCAGGGCGGGGAGCCCCACAAACACGACAGGACTCCGCCCAGGGCGGGTTCTGTTCACTACACACACGGCACACCCACCCTTCCGGTGATTTGGTGTCGACTCCATTATAGGGCGGTGGCTGGGGCGCACTGGGTACAGTGACGGGCATTATGGGGCTGACAGCCATTTTTATTACATCAACAAGGTCACATTCTGAACATTTTATATA
Source organism: Oophaga sylvatica (assembly GCA_033576555.1). Lineage (NCBI taxonomy): Eukaryota > Metazoa > Chordata > Amphibia > Anura > Dendrobatidae > Oophaga > Oophaga sylvatica. Next base: position 14,365 of record JARQOD010007256.1, on the reverse strand, counting down.
TCCAAACAAAGGCTCAGCATTTTCTGAACCTCCTGCACCGTCTACCTCTCTCCAGCCTTAAACTTTCAAATCATTTGCTACTCTGAGATGTGCTTGTGCTTAGTGCAGGAGTCCCTGATCACTTAACATTCCTTTTCTCTGGCTTACAAAATCTTTCCACACTGAAGGCTGAGGCCTCCCTGTACTGGGTAGGCCCATCATTTTGTATAAACTCCTCACATTTTTTTTTAACAGCCTTCTTGCCATCCCGTGACTGAAACAATCTCACCAACTCCCAAAGCACCACCCTCTAACTTGTGGGGTTTTTCTGATTTAAACATGCGCATCATGATATTAACAGAGTGCAATGATCTGTCGCGACTCAGACCACCGGCGTCACTTGCAGGTCACCACCCGTCAATGCAGAGTCCCCCTCGATACACTGACAAGACAAAGAGTCCTCCTCCATTTGTCTCTTCCCTAACTGTGGATGGTGACTTTACAGCACAGTTCACCGTGACACTCTACACAGCACAGAGTCCCCCTCGATGTGCTGACACCTGGGCTTCTCCTAATGAGACTTTCCAGGTTAGACAAAGAGTCCTCCTCTATTTGTCACTTTCTCAGACGAAGAGTCCTCCTCTATTCGTCTCCTAAGGAAATTTGGATATGCGCACCCCTACCACAATTCTCTACAAGATACTAGAAATTTGGACACTTTCAAACTGTCACGGGAGGCAACTATCTAGAACAGAGTACAGTGACCGGAGGAGGAGGAAGTGGTGCACACGAGTACGCGCAGGCACGCGACATCACTCGTTCTGACAGTGCTGGTTCGGGACGTGGCGTAGGATCGCTCACGGTCTCACCACTCGACCGGTCACCCACTCAGACCCAAATAGACAATCACAATAGGACCTCACAGTGACTGAGACACAGGCAAGTGGGACACATATACAGGATATATGTTCTCAACTTACCGTGTTCTGGAGGCTGCAGTCCTCGAAGTCAGTCACCGCGGGCACCACCGGAAGTCCTTGGACGGGTCTGGCGGGCAGCGAGCCGTTGGCCACGCCCCACGTTGGGCGCCAATTGACGGGGTCGTCTCGTCAAACACTCGTCCTCCAGTCACTCCAGATTAGATTAAGAGCATGGGTCGACCAATCAAAGTATGAGTCAGACACAAGGCTGGTTCAAACTTAGAGCACGCTCAAGAATGGTACTAGTGGCACCGATCTCAGCAATGTCCTGTCTTTATTAGCATACACGGGGTTATATAGACATAACAAACAGGATGACCCACGTGGGGTAAGCTATATTCATCTAATATCCGGCCAGCCCTGATTGGCCCATGTCTCCAGACAGATGTTGATGTCGTCTTCAATTGTTAAATGTCATTGTGGTCGTCATCAATGGCTTGATTCAACTTTGTCTGTCAGAAGTAGGCGTTGATCTGGGTCAATGTCTCAGGAACAGATGTTGGCGGATACTGGTGCTATCTTTGAACTAAGTTTCGATATGACTTGTCTTCAGAGCACAGAATAGAGGCAAAGCACACAAGCATATATATATATATATATATGAAAATATAAGAATATAGAAATGGACATATGACATTAGACATTGGGCATATTATAATTGTCCTTTGCAATTGCAATCATGGACAAACTGTTTATGTCTAGCACCTACCATCCCTGATTAATTACGTCTTGTTCTAACAGGCTGTATCTGCAAGGAAATATAGCTGCGTGGGCTCAGTTCTACATCTATGTAACACTCAATAGGTGTGACATTTGACATTGAAGTTCAGCCTTGTAAGACTCCTTGATGTGGTCTGGCCCAGACATCTTGACATTTCCTCAGAGGAAACAGATGTGGGTGTAGGTCGATGCTAGTGCAATCTTAGCTGAAGCATTGTTATATTTGATATATCTGGTTTCACTCGACAAGGAAAAACTTATTGTTTCTTAAAATGGCGGCGATGAAACAAAATGGAAGCGAAGCATACATATGTATGAAAGAATAACAGTATATGAATATTTACCTTGACAATTGCACAAAGCATGGGCAACAAACAAGGAGAACTGGAGCTACTAACGCAGGAGAAGAAATATGATGTCATTGGAATCACTGAGACTTGGTGGGACGATACACATGATTGGAATACAAGGCTAGAAGGATACAACTTATTTGCAAGAAACAGACTTGATAAACGAGGAGGAGGTGTTGCATTGTATGTTAGAAAAGCGTATATCTGCACAGAGATTGACGCTTCAGAGACTGGGAGTTCTGTGGAAACTGTTTGGGTAAGAATACAAGGACAGAACAATGGAAAGGACACCATTGTAGGCATTTACTACAGGCCGCCTGTGCAAGCTGAAGATATGGATGAACTCTTTATGCATCAAATGGCCAAGTTCTCCAAAAAATATGACATAGTGGTCATGGGAGATTTCAACTATCCAGACATTTGTTGGGAATCTCTCTCAGGCAAAACTAACAGGTCCAGGAAATTCTTATCCTCTCTTGCTGACAACTTTATCTTCCAAAAGGTAATGGAGAAAACAAGGGGATCTGCTACCTTGGATCTAATCCTCATAAACAGGGAGGAAATGGTGGAGGAGGTAAGAGAGGCTGGGACTCTAGGAGGTAGTGACCATGCTATTTTAGAATTTTGGATAACAAGAGGAGGAAGACCTGTGAAGACTCAGACATCAAGGTTAGATTTCAGAAAGGCAGATTTTAAGGAACTCAGAAAGAGAATTGGAGGGATCCAATGGCTGGATATCCTTAAGGACAAAAATGTCCAGGAAGGATGGAAAATCTTGAAAAATGAGATTCTCAAAGCACAATCGTTAACAATTCCGAAAAGAGGGAAGAATGGGAAGCATTTAAGGAAACCAGGATGGATGAACATAGAACTTAAACACATGCTAAAAAGGAAGAAAGAAATGTTTATCAAATGGAGAGAGGGAGGCATATCTAAAGAAGAATATAATGCCGTCTGCAGAACCTGCAGGGCACAAATCAGATTATCTAAAGCTGACAATGAATTAAGGCTTGCAAGTGACGTCAAAAGCAACAAAAAAGGATTTTGGGGATACGTCAAAAGTAAAAGAAAAGTCAAAGATGCTATAGGATTTTTACAGGATGAAAATGATGAAATGGTAAGTCAGGATGTTGAGAAGGCTGAACTTTTAAATTCCTATTTTGCATCTGTTTTCTCTCAGAAAGGAAATGTAACATCAACTGATCTTCACTGTCCTATTAAAGGAATAGAAGAATCCAGGATATCTATAAACAGAAAGACAGTGAGGAAACACTTAGCTAACATAAATGAATTCAAGTCTCCAGGTCCAGATGAATTACACCCCAGGGTACTGAAGGAGATAGCAGAAGAAATTCTTGAACCACTGTCCATAATCTTTGAAAATTCTTGGAGAACAGGAGAAGTCCCAGAAGACTGGAGAAGAGCAAATGTTGTTCCTATCTTCAAAAAGGGGAAGAAGGTGGACCCAGGGAACTACAGGCCGGTGAGTCTGACTTCTATACCAGGAAAGATCTTTGAACAAATTATTAAAGAACATGTATGCAAGTACCTGGATAAGAATGAAGTGATTAAACAGAGTCAGCATGGGTTTGTAACTAATAAGTCATGTCAGACTAACTTAATTTCCTTCTATGACAGAATCACTGACTGGGTGGATCAGGGAAATGCTGTAGATATAGTATATCTTGACTTCAGCAAAGCATTTGACAAAGTATCTCACACAATCCTTATTGAAAAAATGACTAAGTATGGAATGGACAAGGCAACTGTTAGGTGGATTCATAACTGGCTTAGTGATCGGACCCAAAGAGTGGTTGTAAATGGCTGCACATCCAGTTGGAAGAATGTCTCAAGTGGGGTACCACAAGGCTCTGTTTTGGGCCCTGTATTGTTCAACATCTTTATCAATGATTTAGATGAAGGAATTGAGGGTAAACTGATCAAATTTGCTGATGACACAAAGCTAGGAGGGGTAGCTAATACTAGAGAAGAGAGAGAGAGGATTCAAAAAGATATACATAAACTGGAGCAGTGGGCAGCAACTAACAGAATGGATTTTAACAGGGAAAAATGCAAAGTACTACATCTGGGCAATAAAAATGAAAAAAGCATATACAAAATGGGAGGAATAGGGCTAAGTAACAGCACATGTGAAAAAGACTTGGGTATACTAATTGATCACAGACTTAACATGAGTCAACAGTGTGATGCAGCAGCAAAAAAGGCAAATGCAATTCTAGGATGTATCAACAGAAGCATACAGTCTAGATCACGTGAGGTCATTATTGCCCTCTACTCCTCTTTGGTCAGACCTCATCTGGAATACTGTGTCCAGTTTTGGGCACCACATTTTAAAAAAGACATCAACAAACTGGAGCAAGTTCAGAGAAGAGCCACCAGAATGGTGACCGGTCTGCAAACCATGTCCTATGAGGAACGGTTGCAGGATTTGGGAATGTTTAGCTTGCAAAAAAGAAGACTGAGAGGAGACTTAATAGCTGTCTACAAATATCTCAAGGGCTGTCACATTGTAGAAGGATCATCTTTATTCTCATTTGCACAAGGAAAGACTAGAAGCAATGGGATAAAACTGAATGGGAGGAGACACAGATTAGATATTAGAAAAAACTTTTTGACAGTTAGGGTGATCAATGAGTGGAACAGGCTGCCACAAGAGGTGGTGAGTTCTCCTTCAATGGAAGTCTTCAAACAGAGGCTGGATAGACATCTGTCTGGGATGATTTAGAGAATCCTGCTTTGAGCAGGGGGTTGGACCAGAAGGCCCAGGAGGTCCCTTCCAACTCTACCATTCTATGATTCTATGATTCATTTAATTACTGGGTATCCAAGCTGCATAGTTGGCCAGACCTCTCCTTATATGCCTTGGAGGTGCTGGCCTGCCCTGCTGCTAATGTGATGTCAGAGCATGTTTTCAGTGCCGCTGGGGCAATCATCACAGTTACATGCACACAGTTGACTACAGAGAATGCTGACAGGCTAACTCTGATAAAATTTAACAAGGACTGGATTTTGCAACAGTATTTAAGCCCTCCAGATGACAGTATCCCAGCCTTAAGTCACCCAAAACGTTATTTGATGCAACTGGTGATCACATCCATTTCTTCCCATACAAACCCCTTTTCTTCTTCTTACACGTTTTCAATTCCTGCTTCTGCCATATGTACCTCATGGTCAATAAGCTAAAAACAATGTTCCGTTCATTAATATTTCCCATCGTAGGCACTTGTGATGAGACCCTTCTTCCTTCATCAACCATGGTTTAATGCCCATTGGGATAGGTTTTGGAGACACTATGGCTATGCCTTGGCACTGGGCACTGCAACTACTGTGCTAGTAGTCCTAGCTTCATAATTGTTTGGCCCCTCAGACCTGCCCTGCTTCCTTCATCAACCATGATACAGCCCCTTGGGCTAATTTTTGGAGACACTATAGCTATGCCTGGACACTGCAACTACCGAGCTAGTAGTCTACTTTCATAATTGTCTGGCTTTTGAGGCCTCCTTCCTACGTCAACCATGATACAGCCCTTAGGGCTAATGTTTTGAAGACACTATGTCTATGCCTGCACATTGGGCACTGGAACTGCCGTGCTGATAGTCTACTTTCATAATTGAGGCCTCCCTGAGTCAACCATGATACTGCCCCTAGGGCTAATGTTTTGAAGACACTATGTCTATGCCTGCACATTGAGCACTGGAACTACCGTGCTAGTAGTTTACTTGCATAATTGTCTGGCTCTTGAGGCCTCCTTCCTGCGTCAATCATGATACAGCAACTAGGGCTAATGTTTTGAAGACTGTCTATGCCTACACATTTTTTTTTTCTTGAGTATGTATGAGTTGGTGACTCTAGGTTTCAGCACCTGTTCACATTGGATCTATGTTTGGATGTGCCGGTCAGTTTTTTGATGTGTATTCATTTACCTTCTGCCTGAGCACTCCACCTGGTGGTCACAGGCGTTTTAATTACACCAGGTTCATTACCCCTCCACAGAGATGTAGATTTTAGTCTGAAGAGAGGATTCATATGTTCCCATGCAGACAGACTTTTCTAAGTGAGGATTGGCATAGTTAGGACCTGGGATACGAGAAGAGCCTTAACGTGGCTTCCAGGTACACATAAATTGGCCTTTTTATGCGCTAAGACTTCTCAATTTTTCATATTTCTTAGGCAGTGATGCAATTCATTTTTCATATTTTCATATTTTGTGTCCACAAGCTATAGCGCTACAGTGTTCTACATTTTTTCTTGAATATGCCTACACATTGGGCAGTGGCAGTGGAACAACAAGGACAGTAGTCCAAGCTTTATAATTGTGAATACCTTGTGATGATGATGGCTGGCTTCTTCCTGCATTAACCATCACACAGCCCCTAGGGCAGATCGCTCTCCTTACACCATTTACACACTTAGCTGTCAGAAGATCGCCTCTATCATCTCTCGCTCTTACGTCACTTCTGATATATCACTGGCACTGCATAAGTGGCGTACGAGTCCCGCTCTGCCGGCAAAAAACGACAGGACTTCAAATAGTGTTTGTACATTCTAGTGAAGCAGTGGTGTAAAACCACTCGTGCAGCCCCTGACCAGGTGCCCCCATGTTATATACATTTGTTTACAGCATACATTTTTTAACATTTACACATTTTTTAGCCTTTTCCTCAGCCGCCAGATCGTTTTGTAGGGTCCAGCAGACAATTACTCGCATTTTCCATTGACTAACATTGGACTCGCTATTCATACCGAATACCCCGAGTATTACCATATACTCGGTATGAGTATAGCGAGTCCGAATATTTCACTACTCGCTCATCCCTAACTGGGATCCATTGAAGTGTTCCAGAGTTATGACCTCATAAAGTGACAGTGGTCAGAATTGTAAAAATTGTCCTGGTCATGAAGGTGAAAACAGGCTTATGGACAAAGGGGTTAATCAATTTAACTATTTTTATCATATTTTATTAATAATAATGGATTTTCAGAATATAAAGTAATTAAAAGGAACACAAAACTGACGATGACAGGCCCTTCATTGTGCACCCAGCTTCCATGGTAGCCCATCGGCACGCCACGATTTTGTTGTGTGCACAGAGGTCGGAACCATGTAATAATTGCTGCGGCATCTAAATAGTTAAACAGCAGCGAATGGAGCTAGGGATTGTGATGAGATGGACAGCACCTAACAGCTTGGATCTACAGGTTCACTTATTATTCTCCACTGGACAATTTTCTGAGAAAAGAGCGATGACCGACATGAGACACGAAGATGTCTTCAACACAAAAGTAGAAAACCGCAACAAATTAACCTGTTATCATAACATTGTGATCTAGTGATCCCTGCTCTGAGATTGTGATCTGTTTTGCAACCAATAATTAAGTTATTAAATGAATACTTCTCAATTGTAATGTCCTATAACGTCAGTACAATCCTTATATTAGGTTATATTGCTATAAAATAATCAGTTTTATTCTTTGCAGATGACTGTACCGGGATCTCAGAGGAACATCCAAAATCTTCACATGATAATGCAGATGATTGTAGTATCATTCAATATGGATATGAGAAAAATGGCAATATTGAAGATATACCCTCCACCCCTCATATCCAAAATGTATCATCTGAGCCTGTGAAACAGATCCTATCTCCTGAGTCATCACAGACTGTAGAGCAAAATACAAGTGACAGATCGGGTGTCAAATGTCAAAAAGTTCCCAAAGGGAAAAAGCCATATTCATGTTCAGAATGTGGGAAATGTTTTGATTGGAAATCAAATCTTATTAGACATCATAGAAGCCACACAGGGGAGAAGCCATATTCATGTCAGGAATGTGGAAGATGCTTTAATAATAAATCAAATCTTGTTACACATGAGCGAACTCACACAGAAGGAAAACCATATTCATGTTCAGAATGTGGAAAATGTTTTAATCGGAAATATATTTTAATTGGACATCAAAGACTTCACACAGGGGAGAAGCCATTTTTATGTTCAGAATGTGGGAAATGTTTTACCGTGAAACAAGATCTCACTAGACATCAAAGAATTCACACAGGGGAGAAGCCATTTTTATGTTCAGAATGTGGGAAATGTTTTACCGTGAAACAAACTCTCACTAGACATCGAAAAAGCCACACAGGGGAGAGGCCATTTTCATGTAAGAAATGTGAAAGATGCTTTAATGATAAATCAAATCTTGTTAGACATGAGAGAATTCACACAGAAGGAAAGCCATTTTCATGTTAAGAATGTGGGAAATGTTTTAATCAGAAGTATATTCTTATTAGACATCAAAGAATTCACACAATGGAGAAGCCATTTTCATGTTCAGAATGTGGAGAAAGTTTTACCATGAAACAAGCTCTTGTTACACATCAGATAATTCATACGGGGAAGAAGCCATTTTCATGTCGGGTATGTGGAAATATTTTTACCAAGAAATCAAATCTTGTTAAACATCAGAGAACTCACACAGGGGAGAAGCCGTTTTCATGTTCAGAATGTGGAGAAAGTTTTATCATAAAACAAGCTCTTGTTTCGCATCAGAGAATTCACACAGGGGAGAAGCCGTTTTCATGTTCAGAATGTGGAAAATGCTTTACTCGTAAATCATATCTTGTTAGACATGAAAGATCTCACACAGAGTGAAACCAGTTTCATGTTTAGAATGTGGAAAATGTTTCACTGTTAGATCAGATATGGCTAAATATCAGAATTCACACGGGAAAAAACACTTTCAAGTTCAGAATGTAGAAAACATTCAATATCTTTGACTCCCCCGTTTTTACTCCCAATCTTCCAAGAACCTTAACTTTTTTATGTTTCTATAAATATGGCCATATGAGGGATTGTTTTTTGCCTCGGTGAGTTGCATTTTTGAATGACCCCATACATTTTATCATATAGTGAACTGGAAAACCGGAAACAAAATTCCAAGTGCTTTGAAATTGCAAAAAAATTTCAAGTCCACAAAAGTTTTTCGGGTATTTTATTTACCCTGTTCACTATATGGTAAAACTGTCTGTGCAGTTTGATTCACCAGGTCAGTACCAGTACGCAGATACCAAATGTGTATAGTTTTTTTTGTTGTTTTTATTTAAGTGATAAAAATAGTGGAAATTTGTAAAAAAAAAAAAATTAGCTTTTGTCGCCGTTTTTTGAAACGTTCATTTTTCAAGATCTGGGTATTTGTGAGGGCTTATGTTTGTGCCCTGAGCTTTTTCACCTATACTATTTTGGGTAATTACGATAAATTAGCCATCAAGTGGAGGGAAAGATATGGGCTCAGCGTGTGAGCTCACATCAAAGGCAGGTACCGCTACATCATATTTCGGAAAGGGGTTAATTCAAGTCTGACTGAGCATCAAAGAGCTCGTGGGCGGAGCCTGACTGCCAATGTGAGAGGCCGCGTCTCAGGGAGCTCTCCCGCCGGTGCATAGCATAGCCCGAGATCCGCCACTGCCAGCCTCAGCCGACCGAACGGTGGGGGAAGGACTGCAGACAGCCGGGAGCGCAGGAGAGACCGCAGGCGAGTTTCAATGACTCGCAAAAGACAAAAAGACCTGGGACCGGTGGACGGCAGCAGCTCCCAAAATGGCGCCGATAAGAGGGAGGAGGCGACCAAGCTGAACGCTGAATGTCAGCGTCGCATGAGCGCTGCAGCGAGACTGGAAAGGTTTGCCCGCAAGGGAGAGTCTGGGAAGCAGCAAGAGGAGGAGGAGGATGGGGATGAAGGGATGGAGCTGCAGGAGGAGATGGAGGGAGGAAAATCCCCAGAGAATAGCACCCCTGAGGGGGAGAAAATGGCGGTGGCAGCACAGGAGGAGGGGGAGGTGCAGGAGAAACCCACTATCAAGGATGTGTTCACAGTAGTGTCCTTTTGTAAACAGGCACTAACTCCGCAAGTCCTGGGAGTGCAGTCCGAAGTAGCTATTCTAAAAAAGGACATACATAAAGTTACTACCAGGACGGGTGAAGTGGAAAACAGAGTGGGAGAGGCGGAAGATTGGATTAATACATTTAAAGAATCGGAGAAGCAGTTTAAGCAGCAAATCTCTGAAGTTATGACAAATAATGATGATCTGGAAAATCGTTCCAGAAGAACAATATTAGAATTGGTCTCCCGTAAAAGTCTGAGGGGAGAGATCCCACTGAATTCATTGAGAAGTGGTTGAGAGACCAGATCGGTGCAGACTCCCTCACTAAATGTTATGCGGTGGAGCGGGCGCATAGAGTGCCAATGTAACCGCAACCCCCGGGTAATAACCCACGTGTTATTATTACAAAGCTGCTTCATTATAAGGATAGAGATATCATCATCCGTAAAGCAAGAGAATCGGAGGAGATTACAATGAACGGCCAACGAATTGGTAGATACCCTGACTACTCGGTAGCCGTACAGAAGCAAAGAATGCAGTTTGGAGGAGTAAAAAGACGCCTGAGAGAATTAGATGCCAAATATTCAATGATGTTCCCTGCTAAGCTGCGAGTGGCGGCCATGGATAAAGTTTTCTTTTTTACGGATCCTGAGGAGGCCATAAATTGGATCGATGCTAATGCCACGTCTTTACACGCCAAAGAGTGAGAAATAGTGACGCAACTTTTAAAATAAAGCTTGTTGGAGAGGTCGGCTGAGGACATTTAGTAAGCAGACTCATTTCTAGTTTACAGGGAACATTTGATAATCAGTATGGATGGACTGGGGTGAGGACACCCATAATATAATGTACGCAAGCAAACACATGACCGTGGATATGGGACTGGAAGTGAAGAATTAGTTTTTTTTTCTTTCTTGTTTCTTTTTTGACTTCTGAATTCCACCTCCATAGGTTACATTTTTGTTCCTTTTTTTGGGTCTGAAAGTGACCCAATCCATACTGATGGACTAATTTTGATAGAATAAGGAAAGATTCGATGCAAAATATTTGAATTTCATATATATAGCCCTGGCGGAGGGCATGGCGGAGATGAATATTGTTTGTAACCACAGATGTGTTATATTATTATTGTATAATGTATGCAGTTATAACTTTCTTTTTTGTACTTACAGTGAAATAAAATGTGGTGGGGGAAACCTAGGAATGCACGGCGGGAGGGGGAGAGAACGAGAGCAAAGAGGAAGACTGAGTAAGTGTGGAGATAGTAGAACGGTGACAGGAGAGAGCTGCTATCTCTGGAAGATTGGATCGGGAGTGGAAAACCCATGGCTCTTAGAGAGCATGCAAGGAGAGGAGGGAAAAGGGGGGAATCGGGGAAGGGGAGAGGCAGGGGGGGTTTCTCGACAGCAGATGGGAAGAGTGGAATGATGGGAATGGTGTTTAATATATATAATGGGTATAATAAGGCCTGAGAGATGCTCAAGAACAGGTTAATAATGTCCTAGTAAGTAAAACGATTAGAAGACAGGCGTTCCAAAAAGACAGGTTCTGTGCTGAAGGGGAGAAAGTGGGGCACCTTCTATCTGTTATCGCCTCGGCACAAAGAAGTAATTCATTTATTTATAATATGGTAAATGGAAAAGGGAAGAATGTTAATGACTTGGAAGGGATAGTGAATATTTTTAGTGACTTTTATAAAAATTTATACTCATCAGGGGAGAATGTAGGGAACGAAGAGGAAGATAAATTTCTGGGGCTGGGAAAGCTTCCTAAATTAAGCAAAGAGAATAAGGATAGGCTGGATTCTCCCATCACTGTGGAAGAAATGGAGATTGCGCTGCATGGCATGGCCAATGAGAAGTCCCCCGGGTTGGACGGCTTAAACAATTTGCAGAACTGCTGCTACCTAAATTGTTGAAAGTATTTGAAGAAGCTAAAGAGAAAAAATTGCTGCCGGCCTCTATGAGAGAAGCGATGATTGTAGTAATTCCCAAGGAGGAGAAGGATCCCAGAATACCCGAATCATATAGACCAATCTCACTGTTAACGGTGGATATTAAAATACTGGCAAAAGTTTTAGCTAATCGGTGACTGGGTCATCTCCCTGATACATCCAGATCAGGCGGGATTCATGCCTAATAGATCTACAGCGGGTAATATAAGGAGGCTATACCTTAATCTTCAAATGCAAGCAGATAATTCGGGTCGTAGAGTAATCGCCTCACTAGACGCCCAAAAGGCGTTCGACAGTGTACAGTGGGGATACCTATGGAGAGTCATGCAAAAATTTGGGTTTGGGCCGAGATTTATAGAATGGGTGCAACTGCTATACTCCCAATCTGCTGCTAAAGTTAGAGTTAATGGAGCGATTTCCTCATCTTTTCCTTTGAACAGAGGAACTAGACAGGGATGTCCACTGCCGCCACTCCTCTTTGCTGTAGCAATTGAACCATTAGCTGCAGTTATTAGGGGGAATCGGGGAATTCATGGTTTTAAATATGGGGAAATGGAGGAAAAAATTGCTCTGTATGCAGACGACCTATTATTATTTCTGGGGGATCCGTCTGAATCATTGAGCTGTGCCATGCAGACAATCGAAAGGTTTGGGGTCATATCTGGGTTGAGAATTAACTGGTCCAAATCAGTTCTCTTTAAAGTAGTCGAGTGGACTGAGGGAGATATGGAAGTCAATAAACTACAATGTAAAGAGACCTTTAAATATCAGGGGATACAGATTTCCTTGCCGGTATCAGAGTACCTTAATATTAATTTGATGCCATTACTTCAAAAATTGAAAATCAAAATAGAGATATGGAATAAACCACACTTAACGGTGGTGGGGAGGATAAACCTTTTTAAAATGATCCTGATGCCTAAACTATTATATATTTTACATAATGCGCCTGTATAGATATCTAAAAAAAGGTGTAAATCTTTGAATGTGATGATTAGAGCGCTGATATGGGGGAAGAAACCGGCAAGAATAAAGTTGGAAATCCTTCAGAGACCCAAAGACGAAGGAGGACTGGCGCTGCCAAACCCAGAAATATATCTTCTAGCTGCTCAGAGTCAGCACTTTAGAGGATGGGCAAGGTCTGGGCCTGGTGGGTCTGTTGAAAGAATGTTGGAGCATGGTACGGGGGACAAGCTGATACTAGAGGGGTTGGAAGGAGGTAATGTTAAAAGATTGGGAGGGAAATGCCCACACTAGAACTTATAGACAAAGTCTGGAACTCAATAAAAAAAGGTGAGAGGAGTAACGGGACTAACTAAATATACACCCATATGGAATAATAGTAATCTGGTGGAGATAAAGAAAATAGGGATTATAAGAGAATGGACAGAAAGAGGAGTAAGGTATATGTTTCAGATAATGGAAGGGGAAGGAATTAAGCCTTTCCAGCAGTTACAAAGTGAGTTTCTGTTGCCAAGTACAGAATGGTATCGTTATGAACAGATTAAACATGCAATTAGAACCCAGAGAGCACAGCAGAAATTGGTAGTGGAGATGGATTTGGTTTTGGAATATATCTGTCAAGAAGGAAACACTAAGGGGTAATTTCAAGCACGTATAGAGATTTGATGCTTACTTTTCTTCTAGGGTTTCCGTTGAAAGCTAAGAATAAATGGGAGGAAGAAGTTGGAAGTATAGGGGATGATGTCTGGGAAACTATATTGGAATATATACCCAAACGAGCCTGCACGGTTATCGCACATTTATGTAATTCATAGAGTATATAGATCACCGTTAATAATACATAAAATGGGGCTGAGGGTAAACTCGGAATGTCCTAGATGTAATATGGATATGGCGGGTATATTCCATATGATGTGGGAGTGTCCTAGACTTTCACCGTTCTGGACCGGAGTAATTAATATGATTGAAGGGGCGTATGGATGTGAGGTCTCTGGTGATCCCGTTACGTGTTTATTAGGCTATGTGGAAGAAATTTTCACTAATAATAATTGTGAAATAGCTATTACTAGATTACTATACTGTGCTAGGAAGCTAATTGCAGAAAATTTGGACCAGTCTTGAACCTCCATCCGGGGAGGAATTCTCTGAAAAAGTAAAGTATATTATACTCTTGGAAAAGGGAATTTATGAAAAAAGAGGTAAAATGAATATACATGAAAAAATATGGGCGCCCTGGCTGCAATATAAAGGGTTGTAAGAGATGAGACCTCTAACATGTAATGTACTTTTATTCACCATTCCTTGTATGCGATATCTTTACCTTTGCTTGTTTTATAGCATTGAGAGTAATGGAAGTTTTGTTTTTTTATTTTTCCTGTCTACACTCTCTACCTTAATAAAGAAGAAGAAATGGAAATGCTGTCGGAAGGGGTTGGGGACGGGGGAGTGGGACTGAAGGGTTAAATAAGAATGTTACTTTCTTCAAATTATTCCGTTGTTATGAATAATATTGTATGATAAA